>CM031575.1:16758297-16848531 GCA_018467065.1 Ephestia elutella | reverse complement strand
GGCCAATTTATTGAACGAACAGTTAACAGTGCTTCTGGAATTTCTCTAATAAATTCAAGGTAAGCATAGGTAATAAATAATTTGTGGTCTGGACACCAACTTGGTGTTATGGTTTCAAGGCATCCCATAACCGACCGCCATGAGCCATCAAGCAACCAAAGCGATATCAGCTAACGTTAAAATTTTATGGGTAAAAATTAAATTAAAATCTGTGAACTCAGTTTTGCCGCTTTGATCTCAAATAACATTTAGATAGCGTTGAACATGACTTTTACAATGTTAATTTTTCGCAAGTAGGTCAAGGAAACTTTGAAATACACATAGGGCTGTCAGAGCTGTCACTCAATTTTTGGCAACTAAAATACCTACTCTCTTCGCCTGTATGACAATATATTTGTATAATAAAACAATGGTAAATTTCGCATACACATTTTTAGATAGAAGTACTGAAAACTCAGAAAAATAATATCAACGACTGAAAAGGACATAGGGTTATACCTTTCAAAATTTCACGGGAAATTCACGCGGTCGAAGCGGCGAGCAAATGCTACTATAAAAAAGCGTTACTATAAAAAAACTTGCTGCAGCCTGGGGCTCCGCTCCCGTTGGAATTTTGGGATCTAATGGTTGAATGAAAGGCATTTTACAAGAAACGGAGTGAAGATACCAAGGTAAGAGGTAATTTCTCAATTGGTTGCCAGGAAGAAATTGCTTTCAGCGATAAGGCCGCCTTTTGCGCATCTTCCTTACTTTTTTTAGTTATAAGTTACTTTATGTATCTAAAAATGTAATCTTGTGTGCTAATAAAGTATTCTTGTTGTTGTTGTAAGAGAGCGGTGCGTGGAAGATGATAGGGGAGGCTTTTTTTTTTTCTAGCAGTGGGACACTAACAGCATTAATAAAAAAATGTACCTACAGTCAACAGCATGTCAAGCTACCCTGCATTGACCTTAAATTCCTGGTAAGAGCGGCGAATTCCATCTCATCGCATTCCTAACTAATATTATAACTGCAAAAGTTAGTTTGTTTGCAACCTCTTCACGATTTATCTACTGAACCAATCTTCCTGAAATTTCGCATACACATAATTAGAAATACTGAGAAGGACATAGGATACTTCTTATAGAAAAATTCCCACGGGAGCGGAAACTCAGGGTGCAACTCATCACCATCATCATCCACAGCCTTCCGTGACCCACTGCTGGGTATAGGCCTCCTTCTGTCTACGCCAACCTTCTCGGTCCTGGGCCATCCTACTCCAGTTGTTGCCAGCAATATTCTTAACATCGTCGATCCATCTAGTGGATGCCGGATGCCCTACACTCCGTTTTCCATTTCGGGGGTACCACTCGGTAATAGCTTTACTCCACCTTCCATCGTTCCTTCTAGCCAGGTGCCCAGCCCAGTTCCACTTTAAGGGTGCAACTAGTTTGCAATAGAGAATTTTTCACCCAACTTGTTACATTTTACTTTGTATTATAACTGAGATTTTTTTGGCAACCCTATTTGCAAAGTACCAATTATAACAAATTCACGTTTATTGACTCGGCCTGCGCATTGTGTGGTAATACAGACACCATTATACTACGACGTTGCTTCCTCGATATTTAATCAAATTCACTAAGCAGCTCGCTCTGCTATGTACTAGGCATGACACAATTTTAAGAGATCTGAGAATAAAATAAAATAAAATAAAAGAAAAATTAGTCCAGACATCCTATTTTCGCCCCACCGTTAGTTACCGCAGTGGCCGCCGCGCGGCACCTCTTCATTCGCTTTTTGTGTGCGGGCATGGCAACACACACACTACAACAATATTTTTATTTTCTTTTTATTCCAAGTATCTGGAATATCTTAAAATTAATTTATAACTTCAGTGTCAGTGGAAAATAACGTACTTTAAGTTCATTACACTCGTAAACAACGAAAAATGTAAGTATTTTTTCATTACCTGAATATCTGGTTTGAATATTAACTATACTTTGAAAAAGTTATAATGCCTAACAAAATGTTAGTTAACTACATATTTATGTTGCATTGGCTACTATTACTCGTACGTAACCGTGATTTTACATCACACCTGTGTAAACCTGCGGGTACTTTGATAACATTTAATCATAAACTCAACAAACAACGGTCGTTACACCAATTGATTTTTTTCCGCTGACCCAACTATGCACCTACCTTCCTTTTATCTTGGAATTGTCTGTGCATGATATTACATAATACAATATCGCGAATAGTATCTCGCGTTCCGAGTTGCGATTTTACATGAATCGTAACCTAAATATGCGTCGCATGTTTATGTTTTACATTTGTAAAAACATTTTTTCGTGGCAAAATCACGAATCTACATATGTATGGATAATTTTCTTCTTATTTCTTGATTGTTCTTACTGTCGTTAAAAGTTAAACGCAAGGCCCAATTGGGTTATTTGTTGATGAAGGATTAATCATATTAAACTACGATATTACAAGTATGTTCAGAATTTAGATTCTCAATAAGTCTGGGTCCAATTCTATAATGAAAACCCTGGAATAATTGTGTAAACAAGATTTTAGCCAAGCATAAGCTGTCATCATTGCATCATTTAAAAGTAAACTTTTATTCGTTACGTCAATTGCTTAATTGTTTATTGTGATAAAAACGTACGTAACTATTTTGTACGCTTTTTTTTTCGATTTTAACGTTACTTCGTTAGTCACTGGATGGGTCGATTTCAACTGTATTCACAGTCTTAAAAACCAATCAAACCCCATTGGGCCCACTTGATGCCCTAATCCTCCTTACCCACCCATGGGGAAGGACAGTGCCCCAATATTGGGGACATTAAAATAGCTATGATGATGGCGGTTGGTCTACGGGTAGTCAACGAGGAGTCTACAGGCGATCTACGGGTACTCTACGGGTGGACTACGGGTGATCTACGGGTGGACTACGGGTGATCTACGGGTGGACTACGAGTGATCTACGTGTGGACTGTGCTATGCACATATAGAACTACAATGCGATTGTAGTCGCGTGTGCACTTCCCAATAGATCTACAATGCGATTGTAGACAGGGATATATATTTACCCTTAGAATTACAATGCGATTGTAATCAGTGTTTTACACTATAGTCAAGCACATACAGAATTACAATGCGATTGTAGTCACGTGTGCTCCGACCCAATAGATCTACAATGCGATTGTAGACGGGGTTAGAATTACAATGCGATTGTAATCAGAGCGACTATAGTCAAGCACATATAGTCCGATAGAAGAACAACAACAACGCTGAAGATATGCAGCCGCCCAGTTTCCTTATGCAAAATGGGCCCAATCAAGAGGCTTAACTACAAAATCTTCGCGCTAAGTAAAGTATTACCTAATATAACTACGATATAATCGTAGTCTAGTTTATATATTACATCTATATAACAGCACATATAGAACTACAATGCGATTGTAGTCGCGTGTGCACATTATTCTATTTATTTTTTTTGCCATTTCGACTCGAGATGATGATGATGATTATTACCTTATTAAACTACAACGCGATTGTAGTCAGGTATACACATTATTACCCATTAGAACTACGACGCGATCGTAGCCTGGTTTATAAAGTATCTTTACTTACTTACTAATTTTATACACACTTATATTAGCACATACAGAACTACAATGCGATTGTAGCCAAATCTACACATTATCAGCCAGATATACGTAATAGAACTCCGTGGACAAGCTACTATCCAAAGTATAACTATGCAAATAGTATTATTATCAGATGATAACCATGTAACGAAAGTGTGTATCTTACTATACATTTCGAACACCCTTTAAGTATCTCTTACTTATCAAAACATTACTAGACTGATACAGTCAAGTATTATTTTTCTGGCTGCGTAAGTTCTTCGAACTATAATGATGTTATAACCACGCACTGTCAGTATTAACTCAGCTCTGTTCATTTCAGTTAAACGCGAACTTCGAGTCTCACAACTATTGGCAGTGACAGATTATCTGTATGTATCTGTTGTTATAAATGTTTGTACACCAGGACTGATGAAAATCGCCGACCATTGCTGGTCATCATAACAGGTATGTACTCATACCAAATATCTAAACATTGGGGTATCACACATATAGTCCAAGAGGAAGTTGGGAAACGGAGTTCGGTAAACTGAGGAAAGGAAATCCACTCATCAATCGAGATGATTATTCGCCAAATGTACATAATTTAGATAATTTACAATATACACGTCTGGTACATTTATTCAATACTTTTAATAAATCGACTGATCACTCGATCAATCAGTTATTTCCTTTATATTTCATATTATAAAACAGGTACTTCATGTCACTTTTGAGTGTGGCGTCAAATTTGACAGTATTTTAAATAAACTGTTCAGGCGATCAATTTTTCTCCTAAAAGTAGGTATGTATAATGAAATATTTTCACTGTCAGTCCGGATGACTCCGGAATCACCCAATATCGGGTCAATACCCGATACCTGTCTTTATCTCTTCATAATTAGCAACTAACTTCACTGAAAGTTGCCCATGTATCTTTATACATAAAGAACACATACATAAAGATTATAATACATAAAGATTCAGCTTCTTGATTGATTTTTGCAGATTGCATCCAAATTCAATAAGTAATAATACCTAATACAAACTGAGATTATATACTTACTTATTATTACATACTATATTTCAATACTTATACATGATCAAACTTTTAAATCTAACAGGCTTTTACGGTTATTGTAGTTCTACAACAGCAACTCTCTAAAGCACCTTATAAATGGAATAAAAGTGCCTTAAGCCAGGTAAGAGTAGTGCTTTCTATTTTGGACAAATTAAAGGCAGATAACAAAGCACTTGTTTCTTAAGAATTAGACATTAGCTCTAGCTTAAGCAAGCATAGTACTGAACAATATTGGATACTCAGTACGTTGATTTTATTTTTAGTTTCTGATTATGGAGATTTATTCAAATTGTCAATATGGTCTCATCTTTTAGCTCTGATCGTAGATGTGTTGAATATTCTACGTTAACTCGAGTAAATTAAATTTCAACAACTGGATGCATAATTATAGATACTGCCGTACTACAGTACGGCATTACAGTGCCATACAGATCTATCTTTGTGATTAGGATGCGATTTTTCGATCAAAATAAAAAATAAAAAAAAAAAAAAAAAAGATATAAAGTAGTATAAAATTGACCTTTATTTTTTCTACAGCTACTGTATTTATTCCAAATTTACAACAAAAAATTACTCCTAGCAAAGGTCATCTGCAATGACTTGAGTGAGTAATTTACTATTTGGAACAAGAAAGATCTATTATCGAGAATCTAATCACAATTAAAGACCCTCTTGATAGATTCTTGTTTCGGAAAACTAAGTATCATAACTTTTTTCTTTTTAATAGGTACCTACTTGTTACTGAAAACATAATAAGCTTGTACAGTAAGTACACTTGAGTTTCGTCTGTAGAATTCAGTCTTTCGTTAATAGTTTTAACTAAAGGCACATACATACAGTATGTACTCATAACAAAAGTTATAGTGAAGTCATCGTACTGTGGTACCTAATACTATCTATAGTTTATACTACATGGCTGTGGCCGATTCACCTATATACCTATTCAACTAAGTACAGTCTATAAAAATAGTGTAGTTTTACGAGTATATTTCAGCAGAAATGTACCGAACTCAAAATTTGCATATTCATTTTTTTCCCCTTGCTAATTAATATATATTTGTCAGGTAAAGATATTTCTCGAGTACTTAGTACTTAGAGTAAAAAATCTTAAATTAGTATCGTGTCCTTTTATCTTGACACATTAACCACCCAGAAGTATATGTTTATAATCAATACAATAAAGCTTCCTGACAATAGGTAGTTAAAATTCTAGTCGATATTTGTAAAATTAACTCTGGGCAAACATCTCTGCCTGTGTTGAGTTCGCTATTGCAGACTAAAAAAATGCCCATCACATTTCTCTTAGTAAATATTTACGTTTTTTTGAGTTAACATATCCTATTTTGGGAATAGCCTTTTAAATATCCTGTCTCACATGAAATAACTATAGTGATAATTTGTTTTTTGTTAATTATTGTCCCATGGTATACATATAGGACTTTTAATCTGTTTCTTGTTAACTACTTGACATTTTTTCTCCCAAAATATCAAGGTTAGCAACCAAAGTCTGTACTCTACAGAACTTAAACAATGTTTTTGATAAGCTGGAATAATTTAAACCATTATGCTTTACAAAATGAAAAAACTGTATTGGCATTGCATTACATAGCCTATTCGAAGAATTTTTTTCCCAGTTTCGTAAAATTTTCCTTTATATCTGATATCCTTGTGGAAGACAGTTGTAGATACAACTACATTTGAATTTATTCATGTTATTAACCATCCTATATCAAAGTATCTAAGGAACCACTTTTAATATATCACATTAAAAATAATAATTATTATTATAATGATATGAAAATAAAAATCTTGCAAATTTCGCAATGGCTCTAAACATCTGCTTAGTGAATTTGATTAAATATCGAGGAAGCAACGTCGTAGTATAATTGATGGTTAAACAAACTTACCTTAATGAAGTTTGACCATAATTATACAAGACGTTGCTTCCGAAGATATTTATAACCCGCCCGTCCCAATCAATAAGTATAATACGTTTTACCATATCCCTAGCGCCACATTCCGAAATTTGGTTCTAAAGGAATGAAGAGGTGCCGCGCGGCGGCCAGTGCGGTAACTAACGGTGGGGCGAAAATAGGATGTCTGGACTAATTTTCTTTTATTTTATTTTATTTTATTCTCAGATCTCTTAAAATTGTGTCATGCCTAGTACATAGCAGAGCGAGCTGCTTAGTGAATTTGATTAAATATCTTCGGAAGCAACGTCTTGTATAATTATGGTCAAACTTCATTAAGGTAAGTTTGTTTAACCATCAATTACACTGCATCCTCAATTTGGGACGAGTCGGCGACGACCTTAATGCTTGACCTGGGACCTTTTTATCCACCACACCGATTCATTTTTAGACATTGCCTGATATTTTTATTACTAACTAAAATGCTCCCGGGATTTTGTTCCCGTGGGAATTCCGGGAAATCCTCTCTTAGTGCCCACTACACTCCCTAAGGAACCTACATGCCTCAGCTTCCTACGCCCAGTAGTTTTGTCTATGCATTGTATGCCAGTCACTTCAGTCAGTCAGTAATGAAAGAACTTTATAAATATTGAAGAATTTTATATTATACTAGCTTTCGCCCGCACCTTCGCCCGTGTGAATTTCCCACGGGAACAGTGCTTTTTTCCGGGATGAAAGGTACTCTATGTCCTTCTCTGTACTTCCAGCTATGTCTATGCGAAATTTCAGGAAGATTGGTTCAGAAGATAAAGCGTAAAGAGGTAACAAACAAACTCACTTTCGCATTTATAATATTAGTTAGGATTGATAGTGATAAGTTATAAGGTATAGTATCGTTGAGAAATAAGTTTTTATGAATGGACAAATTACCGGAAAGATATCAATAAAACCAGTATCTAGTAGAAACTAAAAGCAAGCACATATGATATTTCCTACGCGAGCTAATGTTAATTGGAATTAATTAACTCTAGTTAACTGCGGCGCCACGCCGGCAATGTCATTACGTCATCGATGACGGCATGTGACGTCATAACAATGTCAAGGAAATTCTTAAGCTACGTTAACATGCTCGCCAAACCTCGACATATCCTGTCTATCCCACAGTCCCATTGACTTGTCCCATTATGGGACAACTGAGACGATTTCGTCCCAGTAGTTCCATGGGACAAGTGGGACCAATATTTTTGTTCCAAAAGTCCCAATACCATCATTGCCGTCTTAGTACATGCATACATACATACATATTATCACGCCTTTTTAAGCAGAGACTAGCGATTTCCACCTGCTACGATCCTTACAGATCTCTCTGGCTTCTTCTACACGCATCTTCATACATGCTCTCCGGTTATGGGTTCTCCTAATATCTCCCTTTTTAAGGAGGTCCACAATCTGGTTGGAGTGCGTTCTTCGAGGTCGACCTTGACCAACTCTTCCATTCACCTCTGCATTATAAATACCTTTCATCAATCTCTTAGTGAAGTTCAAAAAGTTGGCTAACCGTTATCAGTAGTCTTTAACATTTATGATCGCATTTTTTAATCGTTCTAAAGTTACTTTCCTATCAAATTTTAACTATTGTAAAGTATCTTGTGATTCTACACTGCGAGCAAGGTCGAGGCGACGTGTTTGTTCACTGCGCAAGGTGAAATCTGTTATTAAATGTACACACATCAATCTGAATCTGTATATAAAAAAACTTACATGGCTTTGTTCCCGTGGGAATTACGGGAATTCCTCTCCAGTACTTCCCTACACTCCCTAAGGAACCTACATGACAAATTTCAGCTTCCTACGCAAAGTTAATTTTGGCTGTGCGTTGTCTGTCAGTCACCTAGTCAGTAAAGGAAGAATTATGAAGATTGGACGCTGACTGACTACCTTACTGGTATATCAACACAAGACGAAACAGCTGAACGTAGAAACTTGACGAAATCGCCGGCATAAGAACTGCCATGTCTAGTTACTCTCTCTCTCTCTCAGCCTAAAGACGTCCACTGCTGGACAAAGGCCTCCCCCAAGGATTTTATCCATGGCGGGGTTTTGCCGTAATCGCCACGCTTGGCAGGCGGGTTGGCGATCGCAGTGTAATGGCATAGTACGCGGAAAGATGCTGCTGCCCATCCTCCGGTGTTTTAAATCCCTTAGTCGCCTCTTACGACACCCACGGGAAGAGATGGGTTGGTGCTATTCTAGGGCCATACCACAGGCCTGTCTAGTTACACATACATATTATTTTCGTCAGCGAAGGAAACTCCCTGCCTGCGTGTTCCCGAGCACATACAACCTGACTCTCTTCAAAACCAGAGTGAATAGGCTGCTTCTGGGTAAGCTCGCTACATCGTAGACCTCATCTGTCCTCGGGCAAGATCGTGGTCAAGAGCAAAACCATCAATAGATACATATGACAAAACTGTAACTGGTATGTGTCTGTTCATAGAAGATGTAAGAGAAACTATGAGGGGTATTCATAGGGCCAATAGAAGCCAAAACCATTTTTTGTAGAATTTTTGTCTGTCTGTCTTTCTGTCTGTATGTTTGTACGCGCATCACACAAAAACTACTGGACCAAATTTGATGCGGTTTTCACTGTTGTATTGTTGAAGGTCTAACTTAAAATCTGGCGTGGTTTTAATAAAATATTCCAAATAGGCACATTGACCAAAACATAAAAACGTAGATATTGTACTATTTTACTATTGCATAGCAAATTCTACCACTATTTTACCAAAATAATATCGAAACAATCTATGTTATGTTCGGTAGAGCATAGCAAATCAGTTAATGTCGTCACGCCACCTTGGATGTGAGGCAAGTCCAAGGTTGTACGGATGCAGTTGGCTATTTGGGTACCTAAAACAAGCATTTTATGCGGAAATTATACGGCAAAACTTTTCTCATCGCCCACCCAGTTCATTGGTGAAATCCGTTCAGAACTTTTTGAGTTTATCGCGAACAGACAGACAAACGCGGCGGGGGACTTTATTTTTCTAATGTATACCTATATATAGCCAGAAATATAAAAGACAATAAATGGCACTACCTCTAATATTATAAAAGCGAAAGTTTGGATGTAAGTATGTTTGCTACTCAATTACGCAATATTTACTGGACGTCTGGACGAACAATAGGGTAGACCGGGTACAATTGTACCAGGGGACGATTGAACCATCGCAAATATCTTCTAAACTAAGCGTCGTACTGTTGTGTGACTGAATCAAGCGCGCCTCCGAACGCGGGCCTCTCAACCGCTAGTCTCGCGCGAACGTGGCACATAGCGGGCGAGTGTTGCGGCGAGGAGAAGTTTCTGCACATCAAAAGTAAGTTTTTTGATGTAATGTTTTTTAGTTATATCAGAAAATCTAAGCTGTATTTTTTACATGGTGATAGTTTAAACGCTTAGTATAATTGACGACAATGCATTTTAATAGTTTTTGTGTCATATAGTGCTCGTATTCACAAGTAATTTACCTTTGTTGTCAAAATGACCTTGTGGGGACAATTGTTACAATTTCTTGGGTATGGTTGTACCGGTACAACTGTCTCCGTGGTACAATTGACCCCATAAGACCGTTTAACTATGTAAATCTTCCTATTTATTTATTCGGGTCAAAAATTTTAAAAGGTATGAGATTATAGTTTACAAAATATAATTTGCACCGATTCGTCATATCGCCTGTCTTGTATTCTGTCGGAATATTTATATTTTGATTATAATAATTTATATAAGGAAAATATTAGCCAGTTTCTGACTATTGTACCAGGGGATAGTTGTACCAAGGGGACAATTGTTACATGTGCCTTTCCATACAATATGATAATTGATTATTTGCGTGTTTTTTTTGTTGTTTATCGCAATTATAACAGCAATATAGTAGCTTCTATGACTTAATTAACCATGTTTTAAAGTCCTTATCATAGAATTTGTTGCTAGAGATGAAAAAATTATGTTTTATGAAGTGTCCCACTGCTGGGCAAAGGCCTCCCCTTTCTCCTTCCACAATTCCCTGTCCAGAGATACCCGCTTCCACTCCCGCAGATAACATTCAATGTCATCTCGCCATCTCGTTCGCGGTCTACCCCTAGGTCTCAAGTTAACGAAAGTTATTTCAGTTAGTTGTGTGAAATTTTTTGTCTTTTAATTTTAGTTACATTAAAGTTTGTACCGCCGAGTTAAGGTCATATTCAGAAATACATTTCTTTGCTTAAAAACAGTGTTTTATTTCCTCAAAACTTTGGTACAATTTACCCCGTAATGGGGTACAATTGTACCAATTTCCCAATTCTATTCAAATAAAAAAAATAATATGTTTATACTGTTTCTCTAGCCATAAGAATGGTTCTACCCTCTAGCGAACTAACATAGGTATCGTTGAGTATTAACACTATTTAATAAATATTAAAAAACAACGAGCAATTCAGCGCCAAAGGCAAAAGGGTACAATTGTCCCCGGTCTACCCTACGATGAATAGGATAGGGTACTTTTAATCCGAAAATTCCCACGGGAGCGAAGCCCAGAGCGCAACTAATTAATCAAAATTCTTTTATTAACACATAACTTTAGTTTGTTGACTATACGATTATAATCAAATAATTTTATCTAACAACAATAAATGGTATTGCTATTGGTACATCAATAAAATGAATAATCGTCAAAAAAACGGAAATGTCGCAAAAAGAAAGCGATCAATCGAGAATAGCAGTTTTCTCAGAAAAGTCGTCACACATCATGTTTATGTCCGAAACGACCTTGGCACGGATTTGACGCGTTTTGACACGGACACACTAACTCTTAAATATATATATACTAAAACATATAGGTTTCGAAGCGTTGCTATTCACGGATTTTATATAAATTCACTAGCTTTTAACCGCGGCTTCACCCGCGTGAGTGTCCCACGGGAACAGTGCTTTTTCCTGGAATGAAAGGTACCCTATGTCCTTCTCAGTACTTATAACTATGTGTATGGGAAATTTCAGGAAGATTGGTTCAGTAGATAAAGCGTGAAGAGGTAACAAACAAACTCACATTCGCATTTATAATATTAGTAAGGATTATTTCGGGAATTGTGTCGATTTTCGGGATAGAATTCACGCTTTTATTCCGCAATTCAATTTACATGCCTACATACATATTATCACGCCTTTTAAGGTTAGCGCAGTAAATAGACGAGAATCAAATTACAAACGGTCCAGCAATTGTGAATTTTTTTAAATATTGTGTAGGATTATTGTGAGTATTCAAAATAAAAAGGGCACAATTGCCAAGTTTCCGCGCCCGTAGTAATCTTTAAAAAACTAAAAAAAAAAAAAACTTTCTTCAGAATTAGGCTCATATTTTGGTTTAGATGCATTTTTGCTAGGAAAGTGTTCTACAAAATCTTGTAGATAATTAAATTTCCCATTATTTACATTTTACATTTTGTATCTAGTACTGATAGTTACCAAGATATGTGCTCATAAAAAAAATTAAAAAAATCTTCTTTTTCTGAAATTTGTCAAACTTTTCTCTTCAGAACGCTGTAATGTAGTTATGGCATATTTTAGGAGAATAAGTATTGGAACAAAATTTGTAGGGAATTAAATTACCTACAAAACGCATTTGCATTTTCTTAACCAACCCTGCAGAATGGGGAGTAAAACTCAATATTAAAACTACGGAATATTGCTTGTTTTGTTATAATATTTTATTTTCTGCTAACTGCGCCTCGGGTCTTCGCTCCTGTGGGAATTTCAGGATATAAAGTAACCTATGTACTATTTCTGGTATTTATCTTTCTACTAGTATACCAAATTTAATACAAATCCGTCCATAGTTCATTGAATAAAGACCAAAATAGAGCTAAGGGTAGGGTTTACTTACAAATGGTTCAATAGTTCTGAATTTTTGATATGTTATTTAGGATGGTTAGTAAGTGTTTAAAATACAAGAGGCACAATTTCTCCCCCCTTTCACGCCCGCCATATGTTGGAAAAACAAAAAAAATTGCCACTTTATTCAGATTTGCGCTCTCACCTTCGTTTAGATGCATTTTAGCTACATTAGAGTTCTACACAATGTTGTAAAAATAAATTTCCTATAATGTACATTTTATATTTTGTTTCTAGGACTAATAGTTATGGAGATGTGCACTTTAAAAAAATCGCATTTTTGATCGCATTTGGAAATTTGACAAACTTTTTACTTCAGAGCGCTGTAATTCATTTATGGCCTACTCTAGGAAAATATATATTGGAATAAAATTTGAAGGAAATTTAATTATCTACAAAACACATAAAATTTTTTTTTCCAACCCTACGGAGTAGGGGTAAAAGTAAAAGTTAAAATATTACGTTTTTGCTATCATATTTTATTGTCTACTAGCTGCACCCGGGGTATTACTCCCATAGGAATATTGGGATAAAAAAGTACCTTATGTGCTAGCCCTGATATTTTTCTACTAGCATACCAAATTTTATCGAAATGTGTCCAGTAGATTTTTTAAGATTGAGCAAGAAATATCACATCCAAACTTTTTCATTTTAAAATTGGGTTTCTTTCTCAATTTTTATTGCTGATGAAGCAAATATTATCTTATATCTGTACTTGATAATGTCCACAGACACTTTTACAGTGTCCCAATCAGGTACCGGTTACTCATCTGCAATGAATCACACTATAATTGGGAAAGTTTGGATGTGATATTTGTTGCTTAATCACACAAAATCTACTAGACGGTTTTCGATTAAATTTGGTATACTAGTAGAAAAATATCAGGACTAGCACATAAGGTACTTTATATCCCGAAATTTCCATGGGAGCGAGGTTCAGTTAGTAAAAAGTAAAAATATTATAACAAAAAACAATTTCCGTTGTTTTATCATTTAGTTTTACCCTCCACCTTGCAGGGTTGGTTAAGAAATATGCAATTGCGTTTTTCAGGTAATTAAATTCCCTACGATGTTTGTTCTGTTACTTTTTCTCCTAGAATAGGTCATGACTGGATAACATCGTTCTAAATTAAAAAAGATTGACGAATGTTTGAAAAATGAGATTTTTTTAAGGCAAAGGATTTTTTTTTTCTCGGAAACTGTCAGTCCTAGAAACAAAATATAAAATGTAAATAACGGCAAATTTAATTTTCTACAACATTGTGTAGAACACTTTTCTAGCGAAAATGCACTTAAAAGAAAATATAAGCGAAAAACCGAACAAAGTGGTGATTTTTTATTTATTTTTCCAATTTGGCGGCGAGTGCAAAAGCTATTCAATTGTGCCATATTTATTTTAAATACTTACAACCATCCTAAACAATAATATAAAAATAATTGAGTTACTGGACCGCACGTAATTAACTCCTAAGGAAGGTTCGCTCTATTTACTGCGCTAGGTGAGGGTAGGCAGAGACTAGCGATTTCCACTTGCTACGATCCTTACAGATCTCTCTTGCTTCCTCTACACTCATCACTCTCTTCATACATGCTCTCCGGTTATGGGTGCTCCTCATATCTCCTTTTTTAAGAAGGTCCACAACTTGTCGTAGTTCTCAATTTATTTTACCCGATATTTATTACTCCGGGCCTGCTCCCGTAGTTTCAGGATAAAAAGATAAAAAATTCAGCAGTTGATAGGATAAAAATTACCCTGTGTGCTATAGGTATGCAGGTTGAGATAAGTTTATGCCCTGAAATAAACGGGAAGAACAGGTTTTTTCCCAACGACGTAAACCCATGTAAGTATAGATGGGCTTACGCCTGGGAACATGCGGAAAACGTTTCTTCCAAACGTAAACCCATCACTGTATGCTTTCCGACTTTGATATTCTCCGACTTTAACATTAAACCATGTATCGTTATAATCGTATAAGTCGAAGATACTTAAGTACCAAAATTCATCGAAATCCGTCCAGAAAGTTTTGCGTGATTGAGTAACAAATATCCACACACAGCTTCACTCACATCCAATACAGTTAAAATAGAACCTGCAATATCATTCTTAGATTAAACTTGAAACATAAAAACATAGTCCTATTATCTTCGTCAGAATTGTTTTACATTATATAAGTACCTTTTCCAGAAGTGGAGAACTATATATTTATCATAACAGGATAAAGAAATTGCTTCATATTTAATTTTTAGAGCCTGTTCTCCAATGGCTCAATTTCCGTTTAACATTTTTACATCATTATGTCACACTTTATGTAAAAATGCGATCCACCATTTCACAACCTGATGATCTAATACGGCAACCTTGGCTCGTAGTTGTACAGACAACAGCAGAACAACAAATACAAATTCATTGCTATCGTCTTCATTACCGCTGCGTAGAGGTCCGTGAAAGGCTATGTTTGCTATGTTGAATGTACCTTGAAGTGTAGCAGTACGACGTTGTACAAACTATCACACAAAACAAACAAAGCGTCAACTAACCTTTGATTGAATAAATGGATCAATTCTGACACCACTTTTTACTAGATATTTATTTAGAGGGAGAGGACGCTACTGTGCCACAGTAAACATTAGCTCTGTATTGTTTTCTCTATTAATTTTGAAATTTCGTGTTTACACAAGTGAAACAAGACTAATATCATAAATTATAATACAATATAATAGGAAAATATATAGTTCAATGACAAAGTGCAGTGTAAAAAGCCAAATTTTAAATTTGAAACCACAACGAACAAAGTGACTTTCTCAGTGAGTTTAATAGGATTTATAAGCCACGAAAACGAACGAATACCAAGAAAGGACTTATACTTATCCAGAGTAACTTTAAAAATAGTGCAAATGTAAAGGACTAACCACTTGTAAAAATAATCAGCAGCTGTTAAGGCTACAAGAATCATCGTTACTGTGCTCTGTTGGAGTACAAAGTACCTCTCGCTTGATTTGTTACTATAACACACAAATCTATAAAGATTATAAGAAATGTAACAAATTGGGCCTTTCTTGCCAGAAATAATACATTTAACTTAATTTCAAAATGGAGCTCATCTGACGATAGTCGAGCGTTGACCCTAGGAGACTTTTAAATGTTATTTGTCTAACTGGTTTTCTGTCAAAAAACTCAAAAACTTATTACAAAAATGTTATATAATTAATACGAGGCTGTAGGTAAAAAAGTAATAACGATATTAAACACTTCATTTTCATGTTACTTTTATTATAGAACTAAATCCTTATTACAAATAGAACACAGTGCACACCCTTTAAAGCCATCTATCTTATTCAAATTAGGATGGATTTACCTACATCCATTGTTACCGTAGCCTATTGACACGACCTGTAAGCTATTGAGGACCTGTTGATAATAATAACCCATTCGTTCCGCTCTCGGGTTCATGGAAAAATAATAATGCCAAGTGGTGGAGGTTTTTCTTTAGCTGATTTTATAATAACAACAGAAACTCAACGGGATTTCGGATGTCCTATAGCCTAACCATGGACGAAGTGAGCCTATTTGATAAATATGGCTCTCGTACATAGAAAAGTCAAGTGTCTCGGAAGTGACAGAGATTAACGCGTTCAAAAAACATTCAAACTCTTCAGCTTTATTGGTATAAATACATGCAAAATCGCATTTTGGCATAAGTTTAGAAAGTCTGACACCACGTTGTACGGGTTGATAAACCTTGCACTCCACTCGATGAAAAAAATAGTTTCAGTAGTGACGTAGTAGAGAAGATATAGGTAGGTAAGTGACTTACGTTAGATAACAACTAAAGTATAAATAAAATAAACTTGATATTAAAATATACTATTTCAATTTGCATTTATAGACCTGTTTCTCTATGGCAACGTAAAATAAAACCATAAACTTCAGAAATATAATAATCTTCGACAGTTCCGTGTAAATTCTCATACATAGACGAGAATTATGGAAATCGAATGAATGAGCAATTTGCATAAGTAAGAATTCTTCGAACGGTGACAACATACTACAGATTTGATATAAATGCGTTAATTATAAACATGGCTTTATTTACACGTCAATGACGGTCAATGCTGTTCTGGGAGAGAAGAAAATATAAAAAAGTGCCAGCTTCTACTTTTCCCGAGCAGATCGTAAACGTCAGTCAAAAAGGGCAAAGCAAAGGGCTTTAAACTGTGGCCAACATAACAATGCCTTCAGGGTGCTGTTGGGACTGCCAAGGTTCTTTACTGCTGCGAAAAATCAGCGTCCCTCCTCTGCAGAATTCGTGGTAGTTCCAATAGCCTTCTGAAGGTCATTGCTACGAATTTGGAGTGTCCAATGAGCGTCACCTCGTAACGACCACACTGTCTTTAGTTAAATATATACACTGTCATAGAATAACTAACACATATGAATTTAGGTTGTCTGAAAAATAATAATTTTGATTTGATTTGATTAAACTTCGGAATCCCATCATAGGTTTGCTAACACCCTGTTATGTCGATGTTTGCAGCATCGAAATACAACTACTGAGATAAAAAATAAAAATTCTTTATTTGCTCCAAAAAACGTGCATTGTTATTTAGTTATAGGAGGCCGGGGAACTCTTTTAAGCAAAATGCCTGTGCCAGAGTTCCCCCCCCCCCCGCTCTTTCCTGATGGATGACTGATGACTGTTAAAAATAGAATTAATATAACTAAAGTTTAATTCTAGTTACATACATGTTTAGCAATTATAATCTATGGAGTACATTTAATCATGAAGTTTTCAATGAGAGTGACACTCAAGGCACAGATAGTTTATAAATAAGATTAAAAGTAAACTCAAATTTAACAGCAGGCAGGCCTCACAACTTTGTACCACAATCTACACCATTTGTAACGAGCTATCATTGCGAGCTATAAATAGTGTTAACAATGATCAATAACAATATATTTAACACTGGATTTATCTAAAGCCATGTTGTTTGACCTATTGATAGTAACAACGTCTAAAGATACTTGGCGACCATCTTCGACTTTACTGCGATTCGTTCAAGAGTCATCTCTGTGCACATATTTCGACGTCCATCATGATTCAGTCATCGATATAAAATTAAACACTTCTGAGAATAAGATGATGATGAATGTCAACCATGGATGTTCTATATCCATGATGTCAACTGACAGTGATATGTTCTCAATAATTTATTCTAAATCGTGACTTGATGATGTGTGTGTAGGGTGAAAATTGTTGGATTGTTTATTTGAATTATGAAATCATATTGGCTGTGGTGGTCAAGTGGTTTGACATTGATCTTAATTTGCCCAGATTTAAGTAGGTAGTCTCATTATTTATTACGAAATTCAAATTATCTCGGGCAAATTTTGCGAACACATGATTATCAAAATTAGTAGACTTATTTTATTTTATTGTTATTTCACACCTTCCATCACCGGATTTATGGATTGCTAATTTGAGCTATAGTCTCATTATACTTAGACACATTTACTCCCTTTGGAGGGGAATTTTCAAAAATCCTTTCTTTGTGCTCACTTTATATAGCATAAGCATTATTTATTCTCATTATTATCTTTTTTAGCAAATCTATATCTTTATACTTCTCTGCAAAATAAGCAGTTCCGTGTGTAAAAGCACTGAACCCAAAAAGTGATTAATGAATGACCCAAATAATCGGGTTAGCGCGGGGCTTCACCTTGGTAATAATTGGTACAATTTGTTAGCACATAATCAGTATATCAGTCGGAGTAGCAAGGATGACTTGTAAGAGGCTTAGTAGGGATTCTACTAAGAATTTTGATAGTTTGGTAAACAAAAACTTTTTAGCACAAGCTTTTTTTGTCGCCAGAGAGAGATAATCAAATGCGTAACAATAATTTCATGTCCGTGCAGTTAACCATTGAGGAGTTCCCTCATTGGAAGTCGGTCCTGGGTAAACCAACAGGTCATGCTTATTATAATAATAAATTTTCATATAAATTAAAAACACGTTTAAATTTCAACGAAGTATGTAGAACAAGTAGAAGAAATTCTGATTTAGCGTGATTTGACCCTAACGAACATACCTGCATTGTAATTTATATAAAAGCTTCTATGACAGAATTTCTAGAGGCTTCTCTCAAAGATTTCCTTAAGACATAAACCTACTAGAAGTAGCCTGCATCAAACGTCTTCTTGCAATTTTAACGATATTGTCAGACCACTAGTTGGTAGATATTCTACTCATCCATATCATAATGTAAATAGAACACAGCCTTGTCTTACGGAATTCCATATAAACTTCCATTTTCTATTTAACATCCACAATTATTTTATAACCAGCATTTTTTCTTGGATAGAGCCATCCATATTAGTAAATATGCTAAACGTATCCCTTTTGCGATATTCATCTAAAGACTTGGCCTACTGACATGATACATTATGATTTCAATGCAAGCTTTTTTTACCCAAAGACTTACTATACTCATACATATTTAGCTGGTCTAGGCTTAGTAGGTCTTTAGAGGCCAATTAAACCCTAGACAGTCTAGAGGTCAACCTGTCTTCAAGTCAAGGTCAATACGTTGATGTGAGACGTTACAGGTTTGTAGTAGTTACAGGCGCCAACCTCACTGGCATTCCAATGCTGGTATATTGGCTTCATTTGCACACGTTTTAAGTTAGTGCCTATTTTACAAGCTTTTATTTAACTAGTAATGTATGGTCATTCAGATGCAGAGAAACCTGACCCACCATATCTCAGGAGATATGGTGCTCCTACACTGAAAGTTTTAAAATGTTATTTAACATCTGTTATCTATGTCACACTTATGTTACAATTTAATGAAAAAAAAAGAGACAGCAAATGTTATATAACATTTTATAACTGCCAGTGTAGGAGCACCAATAGGATTTTTTGAGAGTATATAGAGATAGGGAGATCAGGTTTATCTACATCTGACTGTACATACATTACAAGTTAAATAAAAGCTTGTAAAATAGGCACTAACTTGAAAAGTGTAAATACAGCCAATATATATATTCTGTTCAAATACTTTTGCTTATTCTGCAGAGTTCAAGTACAAGTGGATTTCAGTTACAATGATAATCCAGTGCATTCAGATCGGCTCCCAATGATGGAACTGCTCAACGTTTAACTGCACGGACATGAAATTTTTGACACGCAGTTAATGCACCAAGATCTTCCTGGCTACAATAAAAGATTGTGCCAAAAACGCCTTTCGTGTGTAAGTTAAATAACAAGAATGGGGTATTGTTAATAATCTAGACGACCTCCGTGGCCCAACGGTCATAATGCCGGACTGTCACACCACACCGGAGATTCTGGGTTCAATCCCTAGTCGGGTCAAGATGAAAAATGATCGTTTTCAGATTGTACTGGGTCTTGGATGTTTATCTATACAAGGGGTAACGGAATACCTATATCCATATCGATTAAGCATATTGTGACAACGGTTTCAAACTAGTTCCCACAGCTAGTTCCAGACGTCTTTAGTCTTGTATGTTTCTGTTTTAATTTTTACACGACTGACCAAAAAAGGAGTGTTATGTTTTCAGGGTTTCATGTATGTATGTAAGTTTTTTTATTCAACCATAAGTCCTGAACGGCTTAACACATTTTGATGTGAGAGGTATTTTTAGATTCCTTGCATTAGCCCGAATGACATTGGCTATGTGAGTTGTCAGTCGTGTTTTTATATTTTAATAATTAGCTTGTTAATATATTTTTTATGTATTTGTTATAACATATAGTATCGTTTAGTTAATCTCCCATAACACAAGTCTCGAACTTACTTTGGAGCTAATTCAATCTGTGTGATTTGTCCGTATATATTTATATTTATTTATTAAAGAAAAACTCACGACAAGCTGGACTTGTATACGTGCCATTGCCAGTTCAATGATGGCATCTTTCACTGGCGCCAAGTGTGATGTCAGCTAAGCTAATGGATACATGTTTAAATCAACCTTACCTAGGTACTAACATGGTCAAATGACCTATGGTGTCACAGGCAGATTTATAGACTTGGCGTGTTTCGCATTAAATGTATTTACTGCTAGTAAGGTCAGATAATACTGTTATGTGCCTAATCTCTACACATAGCACTTATATTAATTCTGTGTCTCTACATTACTTACTTACTTCGATGGCTCGACGACCCAAAGAGAATCTTGGCCTCCGATACTAGAAGCTTCCATTCCTTCCTATCTTTGTCTTTTTCCTTTTCTTGTCTCTACATTACCACGTTCATATAGAGTCAAAAAAATCAAACCAGTTTATAGATCATCTAATCTAAAACTTAATGACCCTCCATTGTAAACTTATTTGAAACAATTTTGTTAGCGGAGGGGCGTTCAGTTTTAGATTACTTAGACGATCTCTTAAAAATACTTTTAGATATTTTAGTAAAACCATAGATGTGGATATCTGGATTAATCATGGATTAATTTCCCTGTCTTCTTGACTCCTTTTTCTCAAAAAGATAAAGAAAATATTAGGTATATATTTATTTTTCAAACAGTGACAGTTTTTACAATGTTACAATTTCTTGTATACGGTCGTTAGGCATAATAAAACGTACTTATTTCATTTTCATATAAATACGTTAAACATCAAAACGCATTCACGACAAACAAAAATAGACCTTGAGATGATGGCAACAATAGTTGTTTTGCACTGTTCTGCTAACGGATATGATCTCACTGCTATGACTAATAATGATCATGAAATTTTTAATAATACTGAAAGCAAACACTCGCCGTACATTGCACATAAATAACCTTATATCGTTTCTTAAAACCACGGAGGAAGATTTTATTAAACTTCCAAAGATGACAGCTCCTTTGCTCTAGCAAGTTTTTTTTTTAATAAGCTTTAAAATAGCACTTCTTAATCGTCATATACTTAATAAGCTAGATTAGTAAGTTAACGTCAGAAAATTACTTAAAGCTAAGGTTACTACCGCCTCCAAAGCGCAAGTGGAGAAGAGGCGGCGGCGGCGCAACAAACTTCACTTCTGTATTTTCTTCAAAGACGTCACTTTACAACATACGTGACATGTGGATGAATATACGTCATAACTAAACAAAACCAAGTGAGAATAAATTAATAGCAAAAAAACTTAAAAAAAAAAGGTTTTACGCCACATTATTTTTCGAGTTACTTTCAACAAACCCTTTATTTGATACCCATATTGTAGAAATTCATTACAAATAACTATTCTGAAATCTTGGATGGTCCGCCATATTGGATTTAGAATGACGTCACATACCATATTATGCATTGTCATCTAAACTAAACGTGTGTACAAAATTTCAGCTCAATCGGTTGAAGATATCTACTTCAAAATTGAGTTCTAAGATTCCACCTAAATGAACATACTTACATACATTGTAAGTTAAATAAATTACGAAGTCGTTGGGAGGGAACAAGACAAGACAGCAAGAAAGTTTATAACATCTTTACTTAAAAACTTGAGCGACTCTTTTACAGTTATTTAGAAACGTAGAGAGGAATAGGGGAATACTAAAGTAGAGATGGATGGTTTGCGTCAATTTTATTTAATGCTGATCTGGGAGCGAAGAAAAAACGTAGAATGTGCCAGCTGCTTCTCTTCCCGCGATTGTAAAAATCAATCGAGGAAAAGGGCTTTAAACTGGGAATTTCTCCACTCATAGGCGATGTGCTAGTAACCTGTCCCTATATCTGAATCTCCATTCCATCAGAAAGACCATTATTCAGCTAAGCGTGGTCTTCGAGTCAGACTCTCAGCTCTGTCTACCCCGTAAGGGATAAAGACGTAATTCTATGTATGTATATTTAATACGAGAGTCCAAGGTCGTGAAATGGAAAAGCATAGATTTATTTAATTCTGGTTAAGCAGAATACATATACTTAGTTTAGAAACATCTGTATATTTGTAGACACTGTTGCCTTGAATTCTTCATAAACCTTTTGGAATTCCAATCTACACGTCTTAGCTTCTAAGGAAAGCCGATTGCCAGAAGTGATTTTGAACTTTATACCTTTAAGAATTATGGTGGTTTTAGTATGAAAGAATCTTTGCATGAATTGACTTTGTGCGTGTTTTATCGCGGTGCAATCTTGCTGCGAGGTTAAAATTGTGGTTTAACTTATAGTTTTAGATGCCTTAAAACCTATTTATTTTATACTAGCTTTAGCCCGCATGTATTTCCCAAGGGAACAGTGCTTTTTCTAAGGATGGTACCCCCTATGTCCTTCTCAGTACTTCTAACTATGTGTATGCGAAATTTCAGGAAGATTGGTTCAGGAGATAAAGCGTGAAGAGGTAACAAACAAATAAATAAATAAACAAACTCACTTTCGCATTTATAATATTAGTTAGGATAGTTAGGATTAGAATAATTTATGCACGGTACCTATAAAATAAAATTTATAGTTGCTATTTTGTTTGTAAATAACTCAATAAAGAATGGACGGAGATGGAATTATAATTTCGGAGGTCAAGTTCTTCTTCGGGTCGCTAAACCAATACAGTGCTATTACAGAAAGTTACATGTATGCAACATCTAAAAGACATACTCTCTCTCTTAACGAGTGTGTTAGTATTATTAGTAAAAAAGACCATACTATAATGCAAATTCGAAGCTAATTCGAAAATTGATCTATCTAAAGTACTCTTATTTAATATAGAAATTAGATCTGTATGATGACAAAATTCCATGCAAGCAGGACTTGAACCCGCGTACGGGCGGCCTTGCTCTTCCAACTGCTAACGCAATTCAATCCTGCACATCGAAAATCTTCACAAATCAATTTTAATTTTTTCATCATATCAAATTTCTGTACTTTAGTACTAACTGCATCTTGGGTGCAGAAAAATTCAAATGTAGTATTGCTCTATCTGTTACGTTTTACATCAAAACCAATAAAGCAATTTTATATTTTTACTAGATTTTGCCCGCGGCTTCGCCCGCGTGTATTTCCAACGGGAACAGTGCTTTTTCTCGGGATGAAAGGTACCCTATGTTCTTCTCAATACTTCTATGTAAAATGCAAAATTTCAGAAAAAATGGTTTAGTAGCTAAAATGTTAAGAGGTAACCAATAAAAAAATTCACTTTCGCATTTATAATATTAGTTAGGATAGGATTAGGATTATAGAGATATTCAACCTTGGAAAAGGTCATAGGAATAGAAAAACCAAAGCAAAACCGCGACCCGTCGCTAGTTAAAGTTAAAATAAGTAATTTCGAAGCTAAAATACTCGATTCAAAACATGTAGCATCTAATTAAATTTAATTGGCTTCATCAAAAATATTGACAGACCTAATTAGCTATAGAAAAAACACATATTGAAAGGAAAATCGCACAAACAGGCCACAGATATTAGCTGTTGCGCAATGCCTTGCATGAGGTCATGGTGTGCGAAAGAGACAACTGGTTAGAAAGGGAGAGTGGTCATTGAATTTGGTTTAGGGGATCTCGTCCAGTTAGCAGCAAAGAGTTTTGTTCATGTATTTTAGTAGCCAAACCCTGCTGATTCAGCGTTATAATTTTTTTTTTAACTTTGGTGCCCCAAAGCTACTAGGTTTTTATGATAGATCTATATTTATGGAATATAGGTTAGAGTTAGACAATTAATTTATCCACTATCACGTAAGCTTTCAGAGAATAATTGTGTCAAAAATTGTTTTTGCTAATATTTTGAGACAGCTTTAAAACTAGTAGTTCTATAATTTTAATATGCTTTATTACTGTAAATATTATAATAGGTACTGTTCATTATTAGAGAGCAATTTCATTTTAAATTATTTGAAGAATTTTTCAGTCCCGCAAAAACATTTTTAAAAGTTGTGTTAATTTCTCCATATATTTTATACGGTAATAGTCCTTGTAAGTATATTCAAAGTAGTTTGATCTAATTATCTTAATGATTTCTATTTAGAGACCTAATCTCCATAGAACTTTACAATAACTTTATAAAATTTATAAGCATATGCATAGAGATCTAAGAAAATACAAAACAAATAATTTAATGAGCAATTCTTTAATTTTGTCATATAGAGTACTAATATTATCAGTGTTTACCGAGGATACGAGTCCGCTTTTAGATTTGCTTTTAAACCTTGAAACAACCTATTTTGACATGCATTCGTTAATTAATGACTTAGCCCGCGGTTTATGAGCTCTCAGGGTTTTATGAATCCTTTATGGAAACAAGCTTTTACTAAATACTTAGAAAATGAATGAATGAATAATCCTAACTATCCCTAACTAATCCTATCCCAACAAATATTATAAATGCGAAAGTGAGTTTGTTTGTTACCTCTTCACGCTTTATGTACAGAACCAATCTTCCAAAAATTTCGCATACACATAGTTAGAAGTACTGAGAAGGTCATAGGGTGCCTTTCATCCCGGGAAAAAGCACTGTTCCCGTGGGAAATTCACACGGGCGGTAATAAATATAGAGTTTATCTCTATATTTACACAGATTGACCTCCGTGGCCTAAAGGTCATCACACCGGACTGCCACACCGGAGGTCCCGGGTTCGATCCCCGATCGGGTCAAGATGGAAAATGACCTTTTTCAGATTAACCTGGGTCTTGGATGTTTATCTATATTATATTTTTATTATTTATTGAGCTTGATCTCCAAAGTTTCCTTGTGTCGAGGTCAGATGCCGATTTGCATTGCCAGATTGCCACCCAGCCGCGGGTACAGCAGGGTGGGTATGTGGGGCTCGAACCCACTAATCTCAACTGTAATAAATTGTATATAGACTAGCGTTTGCCCGCAGCTTCGCCCGCGTGAATTTCCCATGGGATCAGTGCTTTTTTCCGGGATGAAAAGTACCCTATGACCTTCTCAGTACTTCTAACTATGTGTATGCGTACTAGATAAAGCGTGAAGAGGTGACAGACATACAACCCATATAACTTTTGTACGGAACCCTCCTCGGTGTGCGAGTCCAAATCGTGCTTGACCGGATTTATTGTAGTAATAAATTGAATTGTTATCCTGAATTGATCATTCTGGAATTGCTAAAATGTCACGTCTGAACCATAACACACTTAGTTGCAGCTGCAGTAAACATGTACAGTGAACTGCAAATCAAGTTATCCTAAATGGAACTATATATGCGATAGTGATAGAGGCCTATTTTCAATGAATTCTTGTTGATCAGGCAAGTTTCCACTGTTTCTTATAATAATGTCGTGCCTTATCACTAAGGTTGTGAAACAATGATGTTTTTAAAACTAGCCGTGTAATTCATGTGAAAAATATTTCAACACAGTTTAAATCTTTGTTTTATATACAAGATAGGTTTGCTCTTGACCACAATCTTGAGTCGAGCTCGAGATAATACATTTTTTGGTCACCTATTCTATGACCGACCATAACTACGATCAAAAGTTGCTTAACCTCCAAAGAATATGAATCCTACTTTAATATAATGTGAAAGTTTATGAGAACGGATGTTTGTTACTCCTCCACGCAATATCTGGTGGACGGATTTCAAAGAAATTTGGTACTCGTGCAGATCAATACCTGGAATATCACTTAGGACACTTTTTATCACGAAATTCTCACGGAAACGGACTCTGAAGCGCAATGAAGTATATGACCGCGATGTCTCATTTTTAATTGATTTGTGATCGAAAACTCCATCATTTTACTAAATAATCTCCTAATTTAATAGGCATAGACACAGATAACATAATTCTATAACTACTAGTGGGTAAGCTGTGTCTACATAAAAAACGATGATTCCGAATAAACCCGAATGCAAGCGAGCATGAAATTTAACGGCCATGCTACAATTTTGTGTGAATAAATTTGTTTTTAGTACTATTGTTATTATCTCCCAATCTCTGTTCTATAGTACCTCGGACAATTCATATAATTATATTATTCATAGTCTATGCATTTATTCACATACATAAATATCATTTTTTGTAATTGTGGACTTATAATCTAAAACTGTAGCTATTTCGCTTATACTTCATTATTACATAAAAAAGTCTTTGTTGCAGTCTTCAGAACATTAGAGGACAAGCCTTGAAGTCAGTGTAAGTTTTCTCACGATAATTCTTTTTTTTTTAGACGAGTGGTAGTTTATGAAAACTATCAAACAAACACATCAGAATGTCTACAACGCAATAGGCCCAAGGAGTGACAGACTGGATTCCTCCTAATGGCAAGAGACGACCGGGACGACCACGAAAGCGTTGGTGCAAACAAAGAACTTGAATCAAACTCAAATCAAATCAAAAAGTTTAACAAAGAGTGGCGCGATAAAGCCTCAGATCGAGAGTCTTGGAAGAAGGAGAGAGAGGCCTTTGCCCAGTACTGGGATAAAGGTGGCTATTAAATAATAAAATAAAATCATAAAAAAAAATCATAGAAAAGAAATAAAATCATTAAAAAAATCATAGCTTGGTCCATAGTCAGAATGGATACAAACCAAAACTCAAGTGGCACGAGAAGTACAATCTAGGACCTATCCTGTGGACCTATCGATCAAAAGCGGGTCGTTAAGACGTTAAGCGTTAACGTTACGTTAACGTTAAGCGTGCGTTGGTGGTAGAGTGGTTAACACTCTACCACCAACGCACGCTTATAAATTCATTATAGTCAATACAATGTCTCTCCAGGCTTTCTTCATATGAAATAGTACCCCGTTTTCACTTGCTGTCAATCCGATTGCCCCAATAAGGTCGTTAAGCTGCCAATGGGGCTTTCTCCAAGCTTTTCTCATTGACAATTTATTGGCGTCAATAAATCAATCACTTTGAAGGCTACTTCAATGAATTTAATGTTACTAGTAAAACAATATTTAATTATTACTTGTCCAATTATCAATTTTTCTGTTTCTACTGTTGTTGTAACGGACTGAATATACTCACTATTACTCACTAATTCCACTTATGTTGTGGTTACTTGATAAGCTTTTTTTATTACGATACATTATATTTCTTTAGTTTTCTCAATACTTATTCATCTACCATTGTCATTCATTTTATCCTAACTACTAATTCGCCGTGAATGAATTTTAATATTCGTACGATTTGTTTTGTTTGACGACCTCCGTGGCCTAACGGTTATCACGCCAGACTGCCACACCGGAGGTCCCGGGTTCGATCCCCGGTCAGGTCAAGATGGAAAATGATCTTTTTCAGATTGACCTGGGTCTTGGATGTTTATCTATATATGTATTTGTCATAAAATATAGTATCGTTGAGTTAGTATCCCATAACACAAGTCCCGAACTTACTTTGGGGCTAACTCAATCTGTGTGATTTGTCAAGATTAATAACAGGATAGGTAGTCAAATATTCGAAGTCAACAGCAATGAAATCAATTATCCTTTCATAGGTGTAAATTATAAAACTATGCTCGCAAACATTATGGCATTTAGACAACATTAAATGATGCATTATTCGTTGGAGATCTAGAATGCACATTTAATATTCAGACAAATCGTCACGTCAACTAGCATTCTGGAGTTATGATGAACAGACAGATGGAGAGGTGCCAACATGTCCATTAATTGTTATTACTGTTGCCCCAGAAAGAGTTACTTTAAATATATAGTGTGCTGCCACGATTGGTCGTTTCCTTAAATTAAAATGTCAATTTATCTAAAATTATATTTTTTTCTTAGCACCATCTTAAGTACCATATATAAAGTTTAACTTTCTACCTTAATAAAAAAGCCCGGTCTCGGCAGAAGGGAAAAACCCAAGAGAAGCTGGCTTGATTTCGTCAAGAAGGATATGCGTGCCAGTGGTCTCACAACTGATGCCGAAGATCGTGCGAAGTGGAGAAGAAGAAGTAGGAAAGCGGACCCTGGGCTCCGACGCGTACGCTGAGGATGCGACCGGGAAAACGCTCAGATGAGAGAGAGAGAGAGAGAAATCAGAAATTGTTTATTGAAACTCGGCCTTCAAAGAAGGCTCTTTTTCACGTCGAGAGATACCAAAAAAAAGTTTAACTTTATTGCACTAATAAAATAAGTGAACAAAAGGTGGACTTTAGTGCATTTTCTGCCCGTCGGACATTTGGGCCAAACTGAATGCTGCACTTATGATTCGATAATATGTACTTTTGAAATGAATAAAAAAATATACGAAAACTGTAATTTATTTTGCCTTTTGTTGATCCCCATAAAATGGACATATTATTATCATAATCGTAAATTAAATACCACCAAAAACATGTAATGCCAAGAGGAGACCATAAGGCTCGCACTGTCAAAAATTTATCAGATCTTACGTAGAGCCAACTTTCTAGCTCTACCACCCTAACTCTACGAGCCCTAACTTCACACACTCTACATCTTAGTCAAAATATGTAGCTAGGCCGTTATTCTATCATGACTGTTGACCTGTTTTAAAAATAACACGAGTAATTACAACATGAATCTTGAATCCAGGGCGAGATAACGCTGACAGCTCTCTCGATGTAAAGCAAGTATTCTTTCTATCTCCAGGTCTTGGTCTTGAACTGCAGATAATATATGACATCATAGGCGCTATTGGCATACTTTTAGTCTGAATTTAAAACACGATAAGGAATTATTTTTCTTTGCAGCTGTAGAGTTAACTCCGCTTATTCTCCGAAGAACTTTTTTTATTTTTATACTATCAAGTAGACAAACAAGCATGCGGCTAACTTGATGGAAAGTGGTCACCGCGGCCTATTGACGCCCGTAATACCAGGGGTCTCACGCGAGTGACGCCGATCCTAAACACAGTTTTTCTCGCTCTTTTTGAAGAACTTTAGTAACTAAGTAAGAGGATTCCTTTCCTGTGCCATTCAGGTACCTAAATTAAACCAGGAAATTTTGACTACAGATAAAGAGATACATAGTACTCTGTGGTGATACTGAGGCAGCTGACACTCATTAAAAACTCGAAAAGTGGAACCTTCTCGTACATCTCGAAAATTTCTCAGACTAGAAACTATACTAAAGCAGACTTAACAAATTAATACGAAGTAAATCAAAAAATAAGACAAAGTCTTAAAGTTTATTGAGGAAAATACCAATAAATTAAAAAGTGAAATATAGCGAAAGTACGACCACGCTAATTTTAATCTTTTTAATAAACCCTATGCCGCGGTGATAGCAGTGGATTTGCAACGAAGACATAGTTTGATGTCCAGTTGGCTGTACTTGTGGTTATCGCACCGTTGCGCTCTATTGCAACTCACATTGCCGTATAACCATGACTTTGTATGGGGTATAATGTCGCAAAATGATATGGTATATGGTCAATCACTTATTCATCCTCACATGTATAAAGCCACAAAGTTGTGGCTAATAGCGTACATTTCTTAGTTTTATCTCGTGTCAACGCATAACAAAAAAAACATTTTTGATACCTACAAACTTTTATCGTCACCAGGGAGGGTCTTGGGGCATTAAATGCGTGGCAAAAATTTAGTATTGTCCGCCTAGGAGTTCCATTGACAATCCTCTGGCTCTATCTTCAGACCTTCATCATCATGAGAAATAGTAAGTGCACATGATGACCAAACAAACGAACCCAAACTCGACTATCTTAGCAATTTCCATCTAGGAGTTCCGATTGCATTACGCCGGCTCCATCTTCGAAACTTCATCATCATGAGAAATAATTTAACCTTCAGAAAGGGCAAATATCATCGATGAGAAAATGTCTAGACACAAATATAAGTAGTACTTTTGTACTTAATTTTACATGTTTTATGCTTCCAATCTATGTATTTGTTGTGTACAAAAATTAATAAATAAATAAATATTTTAACACTGGCAACTCAAGTTCTTTTCATTTCTTAATTTAACCTCATCTCTGTCCTCGGGTAAGACTGTGGTCAAAAGCAAACCCATCTTTTATAAATAATTTAAAAATAAAATTGTTACACATAAACACAGAATTTGATGACTTGGTATGATAAAAACATCCTTTTATTATTATTTTTTCAATTAAGTTTATCCTACCTGCCTATGCTATGTAAAAATCATTCGTTAAAAAAACAGAGCACAATATTGTTATAAAATATTACAAACTCCAATAACGATCAAATAACAAGTTTCACTGATGTCATTGAATTTGTAACAGGTATTTTATACGTTGATGATGTCATGATACGTGACCAGAATATAGTGACAGAAAGTGATTAGGATGTGCAAACTAATGAAGGTGTAAAAAAGCTATTGGATCGACCAGTAGAACTACGGGTAATTTGATTCTTAGGCAAAAAAAAATCAGTACGAAGTAATGACAAAAAAGATTTTTTTGCCATGACCAGTAGAACTTCGCGACCATGAAGAACAAACGAAAACAGAGGTGCTAACATAAGAACTGATGACTAACGTAAAGACTAACCTAAACTAATTCAGAATTAGCGAATTCAGAAGCGGTGGTAGCCGAGTGGTAGGGCGCCCGCCAGTGGATACAAAATCCCAGGTTCGAATCCTGCCCGGGCTACATGAGTTTGTATACCAATCTGACTCATGTAGCTGGGGTCCTATTGGGAAAAGTGCTACAATTTTAGGTAATGAGATACCACATAGCTTGGGATGTTATATGACCCGAACTGAGTTAATTGAGCTCATTAGCCACACGCGACCCCGCGTCAGGGGGCGGGGAGAGGGTCAAAGTTCCAAACACCCTGCGCTCAAAAAAAAATTCTAGTGGCTACATTTGAGATACAAAGTCGAGTTTGGTGTCATTTTCGGATAAATCGATGATGGCCCATTCATTGGGCATAATATTTTTGTAGGTATTCATAGAAAAAAATGACGTAACGCCTTAACTTATGTAGAACCAGTATTACAAAATTACAAACAAACCCGTATTTTTTAAGATTTTTATATAGAAGATGAATTTTAAAAAAATAGCACCAAAAAGCCCAACTAATGTAGATTATGAAAACATAAGTATCATTAAATTTTTTGACTAAAATGAATGTAAAAAAAAAATTAACGTACGTGCGGTCTATGCCGTTCCGCGCCGAACGAGATACGAGCGCGGGCTCTATTGTCGAGTCAGTGGAGTTTTTTCTTCATAAAATTCTCAGAAACAACTTCGATTTCGGTGATTCCATATTATAACTAGCTTTTGCCTTCGGCTTTGCCTGCATGAATTTCGTTTTTTACTCATTTTTTACCACCTTAGAGGTAGAATTTCTAAAATTATTTTCATTTACCGGTACGTATAAATAATCTGTCTACAATATTTGAAATGTCTACATTCAGTGGTTGCAGTTTCATCTCTTAGCTGATATACCAGTTATTCACTTAGCCACCGTCCAATTTTACAAATGTACTGTACAAAGATTACGGGTATATAGAATGATATAAAAATCACAAAACAATGAATAAAATTTGCAAGAATTACCATGTTGAGATATAAATGATTACTTGCCCGCAGCACAAAGTATCATTGTGTTTTTTATACAGACTTTTACCCCCCATTGCGGCCTTTTGCGGGTTGATTTTAATTTGATTGACCTCGAGTCCTATAACTATTTCTACCTATATCAAATTTAATCAAAATCAACCAAGTGAATACCAAATCAAACCCATAACAAAGCGTAACAGGATGTGTTTTCGACACTAATTTCTTTCCCCACTTCGGCCCATAGGGGTTTGATTTTTGAAAAAAAAGTTACCTGTGTTTGACTTTGGATCTTCAACTATATCAGTACTAAATTTAATCAAAATTGGTTTAGCGATTTGGTCATGAAAGGGTAACAAACTTACTTTCCCCACTGCTGACCATCAGGGGTTGAATTTTGAAAAAAAAAAAGTTATTTTTGCCCTCGAGTCCTAAACTATATCTCTACTAAATTTCATCAAAATTAGTTCAGCGATTTAGTAGTAAAAGCGTACCTGATGTGTTTTTGATACTACTCTTTGAAGGTTGATTTTTGAAAAAAAAAAAGTTACGTTTGATCTCGTGTCTTCAACTATATCCATACACAAAGTTCAATAGTTATTTAACAAACAGGAAATTCACAAACACAACTCAAGCTAATTAGCAATCAAAGAACGCGGAACCTCTCGCGTATTAAAAATCAAACCGATATCGCATGGGACAATGCAATGGCGGCCGTCCGCGCGACGCCATCCACGCTAGCAGTGTGAAAACCCCGAACGCCCTCTGGCGGCAGCAACAGGAAACGCCTGCGTTTAGTTTTACCCAATATATTACAAACATCCCCCCGTCCCGGTCTGAGAAGCAGACCGCTAGCTTACTCTACGGGAAGGCGGGCGAGAGAGGTCACAGCTCTCCTCAAAATCGAACCGTCGACCAACACCTCAGCCACACGCGGAGTGCCATCTCCGCCAAGAATCAAACGTAATATGCGAGCTCGTCGCCAAAGCAATGAGGGCAAATTTGCCTCTTTTAACAATACTAAATCACCCTCCCTGGGAGGCCTCAGTCCTGTCTGTCCACTTCACTCTTTGCTGCAGCAAATGCAAATATTCAAGCGACCAGCGACGCCAAAAGTCCTGGCTCATTTGCTGCAACATTTGAAAACGCGACAACCGATATACGCGTTCATCCTTCCACGGGTATTCGGGCAGGGCATTCAACGGCCCTCCCACCAAAAAATGACCAGGGGTGAGAGCTTCCAAGTCATTTGGATCTGGAGATAGCGGACAGAGAGGACGAGAGTTGAGGACCGCCTCAACTTTACAAAACACTGTGGCCAGCTCTTCAAAAGTTAGAGCCGTTTCTCCGATAATGCGGCGGAGGTGGGTCTTTGCGGATTTCACAGCCGCTTCAACTAAATCCCTCCCCAATGGGGGCAACTTGGGGGACTAAACTTCCAGGTTATTCCCCTTTGGGCAGCAATTTGACTTAAACTAGTACAATTTTTATCAATAAACACAGAAACATCCTTAAGATAATTTACAGTTCCCTTATAGTTTGTGCCATTGTCAGACCTAATAAGGGAAGGTAGACCTCGACGCGAAACAAAGCGATCCAACGCGGCGACGAAGGCCTCCGTAGTCAGAGCCGATACCACCTCCAAATGGACAGCCTTGGTGGCCAAACAAACAAATACACACAAATAGCCCTTTACAATACGGGCATTACGAAAGGGAGAAGCCTTGATCGAAAAGGGACCGGCAAAATCGGTTCCAACGCCGTCAAACGGCCTCGAAGGTCGGATTCGATCAGCGGGCAAATCACCCATCTGTGGTTGCATCGTGGATGCCTTCAACCTGTAACATGCAATACATCGAAACAGGACACTACGGATTGCTCTTCGGGCAGACAAAATCCAAAATTCGCGTTGCAAAATAGCCAACAAGCATTGCACCCAGCATGGGCGTTACGAATGTGTCGATCAGACACCAAAAGCTGCACCAAGGGTCCGCCCTTGGGCAACAACAGAGGATGGCGAGTCTCATATGGAAGATCCGCCTTCCGGAGCCTGCCTCCAACCCGAAGAAGCCCATCCGAGTCGATGTACGGGTTCAAACGAGCGACCGCGCCCTTCAACTTAGCGCGTCCGTCGCGCAAAGTACGAAGCTCTGACTCAAACCGTCCGGTCTGCACGACACGGACCCAATGCAACAATGCGCTCCGGCGCTCTTCTGCATCTGCAATCGGCTCCAACCGCTTTGCCTGTGGGTTTCTACAATTATGTATGAAACGCTTAATCCAACTGGTAACACCCAGAAGCTTATCCAAGCTGCTATACCGAGCAAGTAGCCAATCCGGCTCCGACGTCGTCTCAGCGACTACAGCATGTACACGAAGCCCAGTCAAATTCAAAGAAGGAACATCTGTCTGACAGACAGGCCAAGAAGTTTCTGATCCCATCAGCCACTCTGGACCCCACCAGAGCGGGTGTGACACCAATTCTGGTGCCGTACAACCTCGGGAGGCACAGTCCGCTGGGTTAAGCTCTCCCGGCACATGTCTCCATGTTATATCAATTCCGATATTCTGGATTTGGGAAACCCTGTTTCCAACAAAAACCTCCAAGGTATGTGGGGCCGCGCGCAACCATGCAAGCGCGACCTGGCTATCCGACCAGGCGAAGATGTCCCGTATCTCGACCGTGGCCGCCAGCTCACATGCAACGTGATGCAACAATTTAGAGAGAAGGTGAGCTCCACTCAACTCAAGCTTGGGAATAGTCAGCCTAGTCCTGATGGGGGCGACCTTGCTCTTCCCTAACAAAAGCGAGACATTGACCCGGCCATCGGCGTCAACTGTCCGCATATAGACTGACGCGGCGTAGCCTCGCTCCGACGCGTCACAAAAGCCATGCAGGCTGGCTCGATATTTCCCGGGTGGCAATATTCGACGAGGCAAGGCAATCCGATTGACTTCCTTAATCGATGAAAACAACTCGAGCCAATCATCCAATGGAGAGCCAAACAGCGGCTCGTCCCACGAGACGCCCAAAGTCCAAAGTCTCTGAAGAAGACACTTCGCAGAGAATATCACTGGACTGATCCAACCGCTTGGATCAAACATACGAGCTATTACGGACAACACCGTTCTCTTAGTCCAGACTTTTGGTATTTCCAAGTCCACTTGGAATGTGAAAATATCGGTTAGCGGCTGGTACTGCATGCCCAGCACCGCTATCCTGTTGGGATCATCCACATCCTCAAACAGGTGAGGGTTCTGTTGGTGATCCTCCGGGATCCCTTCTAGAACTCTAGGCTCATTGGACAACCACTTACGTAGCTCGTAGCCACCTGTCTTCAATATTTCGATCAATTCATCCCGCAGTAGGAGGGCCTCCTCAATACTTTGGGCTCCGGTGCACACGTCATCAACATACAAGTCACGTGACAGCACGGAAGCCCCACAGGAAAGCGGATCCGTTCCCGCTCTGCCAATTCAAGCAATGATCTGATGGCGATATAGGGACTAGATTTCAAACCATACGTGTTTGTATTGAGTTCATACACCGTCACAGGATCCTCAGGGCGCTCACGCCAGAGTATCAACTGGAATCGCCTGTCCTCAGGATGTATGACTGTCTGGCGGAACATCATCCGGATGTCCGCACCAAAAACCACTTGATGTCTTCTAAAGTTCAAGATGATGTCAATTATGTCCCTATGCAATTTGGGACCCGAATGCAAACACAGATTCAACGAAACCCCGTTCGAAGTGGGTGCGGACCCATCGAAGACGGTCCTCAATTTGCCTGTTGAGGCCTTCACCACCGCGTGGTGGGGCAAAAAATAATGCTCAGTTGAGCTCCAATCAACTCGAGCCGGAGACATGTGACCCAAATCCTCGTACTCGCGCATAAATTCAATATATTTATCGCGAAGTACGTGGTCACGCTGCATGCGTCGCTCCATGGACAGCAGTCGTTTCTCCGCAAGCGCCCTACTTTGCCCTAGGCTAGGACGAGAGGCAACAAAGGGTAACCTAGTTACAAACCGACCGGAGGGCAACCTCTCCGTGGTTGATCGAAAAAGGCTTCGCACTCAGCGTGTTCCGGATCCATCCTGGAACTCATAGGTGGCTCCTCCACCTCCCAAAACCTTTGCATGGTCTTGGCCAAGGACGCTGATGCGACGACCGGTGGCTCCTCCACGGTGCTATTATCAAACACAGGGCCCATCAGGGCGAAACCAAAGATAGTAGACACTGCCATCAGTGAAGACGAACCCAGAGCTTTCTGAGTACCCAACAAAATCCAACCCAATACGTCCGAGCCCAGGAGCAAGTCCACTGGGCCGGGATGAAAGACAAAGGGGTCGGCCAAATCCAGACCCGAAACCAAAGACAACACACCCGGCGGTATGTCTGTCGAGGGGTGCCAACCCGCAATGGTATCCATTACCATAGCCGAAGTCGTGATCCTCATTGTGGAGGACTTCAGCGAAGAAAAGGTGACAAGTGTCTGGCCCGTCAGACACTTCACTTGTATGCCACCAACTCCAAGAAGTGGCACAGGCGAGTCTTCCACGACTAAACCTAACTGGCGTGCCACTCGAGTGGTAACCAAACTGCTTTGAGCCCCTGAGTCCAACAGAGCTCTCAAATTAATGGCGTCCCCCCTACGACCCCATACGCGGACCACCGCGGTAGGGAGCAGAACCGTCCGCGGCTCTGTCCCAGCAAGGGAGCAAGCTAGTTACGGGCTCCCCACTCTCTCCAACCCAGGGGGGCGCCACTGACCCGGATAATATGTCGGGCGAGTGCACATCCCCATCTGAGGGGCATAACCCGCGGCCCGGCCATACCTATGGTACGGCGGGTGGTACTCCAGCCGTGGGTACTCGTGCAGCGGCGGAGAAAACCGCTGCGGCTGCATGTGTTGGGTATTGGTAACCCGCGTGGAGGGGGGTGTCCCCACTCTCACGTCCGATCTAGGGCCCCCGCCCATGGGGGCCCCATCCGGGGCCTGGCCAGCCACATACTGGCCATGACCTTGGGGCGCGTGGTCCCGGTCCGCCAAGACCCGCGCCGGTACGCGACCCCCTCCCGAGGGGGTGCGACGAGCGAAGCCGCGTCCTCCGTCCGATGGTGGAGGGCTTCGCGCAGGAGCGCCCCCGCCCATAGGGGACCCCTGCCTCAACAACCGGGGGCCATCCCCGTTCCGGTTCATGCAGAGCATCACGTGGTGCAGCCCACGGCATGGTATGGCCCTGGGACAGTCACGTGCATAGTGACTGCCCAAACAGTAAAAGCATAGTTCATGCCGCCTTGCCATGCGGCGCCGATCTTGTACTGGCAGTCTCTGCCAGTCCCTGCATTGCAGCAGGCTGTGGCCCATCCGGCCACATTGCAGGCAGTCCGCGTCCCCCGCGACTGCTGCCGTGTGTGCAACCCGCACACCAGCTCCACGCGGTGGCGGTTGCCGTCCCTGTGGGGGCTTCCCTCGCCATGAGGGTTCCAAGGGCCTACGTTCAGGCGCTCTGGATGGCGCTGAGTCCGTCATGGTATTCTCAGCAGCCCGTGCCTCAAACTCCAAAAACTTCACCAAGTCAGTGAATGTTGGTAGGGTGGTGCTATCCCGCTCCGCATTTTCGCGCTCAAACCGCGAGCGGATGTCATTGGGCAATTTGCCCAATACAATGTGCACCAACAAAAAAGACCATTGGTCCACCGGCAGCCCCAGTGTGCGGAGCGCGTTACAGGCCACTGTAACGGGCGTGAGCAACTGCAGGCGCAACTGTGCCCTGTTGGCCACCTTGGGCAGGGCCATCAACTGTGCGGCGTGCGCATCCGCTAACAAACGTAAGTTTTGGTAGCGGGAGTTCAATAACTCCCAAGCCGTATCGTACTGGTCGTCCTCCACCCGGAGGTGCTGGATGAGCGACCGCGCTTCATCCTCAAGAGTGGAGAGGAGGTAGGCCATCTTCTGGGCCTTCGACAAATCCTGTCGTGCTACGACCAGGGACTCAAACATATTTTTATATGCTACCCACTCCTCCATCCTACCCCCAAAGTGGGACAGCTGAAGGGTGGGGAGCCGACCAGTAACCGCTGGTCCTTCCTGTCTAACAGGTGTGCGAGGGCTGGTCCGCCAGCCTGTCTCGCCCTTATTGCGGTCACCGCCTCCGCGATATCATCGTGCAGACTCAGGATCTGGTCCATGTCCGCCATGTGACCTGCGTAGGCCTCCGGGGTAAGATCGGCTTCGGTAAGCGCCGCCATGGCCGCTTCCGCGCTAATCAATCGTGAGTGGAGGTGATCCGCTCTTAGCAGTATGGCGCCCTCCCTGTCCTTCCGGGACAGGAGTCCTCAACCGTCACAAACCATCTCAATTCGTTGGCGAGTGTCGCCCTAGCATTGGAGGCCTTCGCCATCGCGTCAAGTCACAAACAAAAAAATAACAAAAGGTAAATAAAAAACAACAAAATCAAGCAACTACACGAAGAACCGCGGTAGGTATGAGAATGGCACAAACCCGGAACGCACGGTACAAACCGCAAACAAATACAAAAAAGGTTACAAATATTCTTATACAAACAAACTAAGAAAAATCTAATAATTTTTACAAACAATTAATTATTTTTTACAAACGAACAAATAGAGGGTAGATAAACTACGCTCTGCTACCAGAAAATGTGCAGAGCAACTACGCTCTGCTGCCAGAAAATGTGCGCAGAGCGAATCCGGACAAACGAAGCGGCGGGAAGAATTCTGTACCGGAACTTCACCGGGAAAAAACCACCGGTAAAAAATAAGTACCGGGAAGAAATCTCCACGCGGCACCACGTTTGCCCGACTAAAACCTAAATAACTTAACGCAGTCTGCTACCACCGTAGCTTATGAAGGGAGCTACAGGGCCCTATATGATAACCTAACCTATAAATTAATTACACTTAAAAAACACTTACCAAGCTAAATCTTCTTTCTCTTCGGATCCAAACTTGAGTATCTTCGGGAAGGGGGAATTCCTAATCACCCTACCTAACCCTTGAGATCTCAATTCCCCAGGACAAATAAATAGATTTCTTCCCGTAGTTTCACTCGGGAACAGCCAGATGTGAACCGCCAGCCACGTTTCACCTCTCACAAGAAAAAGTCACCATGACGGGTACACAAACACAAAGTTCAATAGTTATTTAACAAACAGGAAATTCACAAACACAACTCAAGCTAATTAGCAATCAAAGAACGCGGAACCTCTCGCGTATTAAAAATCAAACCGATATCGCATAGGGCAATGCAATGGCGGCCGTCCGCGCGACGCCATCCACGCTAGCAGTGTGAAAACCCCGAACGCCCTCTGGCGGCAGCAACAGGAAACGCCTGCGTTTAGTTTTACCCAATATATTACAAACATGAAAGCTCAAAAATAATTTCAGAAAATCCACCCCTAAGGTGGTAAAATGAGTAAAAAACGAAATTAATGGAGGCGAAACCGAAGGCAAAAGCTAGTTATAATATGGAATCACCAAAACTGAGGCTGTTACTGAGAATTTTATGAAGAAAAACTCCACTGAGTCGACAATTAAGCCCTCGCTCGTATCTCGTTCGATGCGGACAGCATAGACCGTGCGTATGTTCATTTTTTCTTTTACATTCATTTTAGTGAAAAACTTTAATGATATTTATGTTTTTATAATCTACATTAGTTGGGCTTATTGGTGCTATTTTTTTAAAATTCATCTTCTATATAAAAATCTTAAAAAATACGGGCTTGTTTGTAATTTTGTAACACTGGTTGTACATAAGTTTAGACGTTACGTCATTTTTTTCTATATATACCTACAAAAATATTATGCCCAATGAGTAGGCCGTCATCGATTTATCCGAAAACGACACCAAACTCGACTTTGTATTTCAAAAAGAAACCCCTACATTTTTTTTGGAGCGCAGGGTGTTTAAAACTTTGACCCTCTGCTCCGCCCCCTGACGTGGGGTCGAGAGTGGCTAACGAGCTTAATGAACCCAGTTTGACCCATATAACATCCTAAACCATGTGGCATTGCATTACCCAAAATTGTATTCGTCCCCATACATTGCTGCCCAATAGGACCCCAGCTAATGTTAGTTTTCATCGACCACCACTTGCTGGTGAAGGAAAACATCGTAAGGAAACCTGCAGTCTGGTTGATGATCATAAGCTAGTGTGTGAAATGGAGAAGGCAATGGCAAACCACTCTATAAAAATTGCCATGAGAGTCGTTGTGTGTGTCATTCCATATAATGACCACGACCCTCAGTCATGAGGAAATACGACTAAAGAGAGAATTTAGAATTACCTAAAACTTTGGAATATCTTAAACTACTGATCTAAAAGCAAAAATCAAACAACAGCGCAAATATTGACAAAATGTCGACGACGGCAAAGGATGTTTAGATGTTTTGCAAATAGATGAACCTAGACTAGCCACCTATAGGTTGGCTGGAAGAAATTTCATTTGCGGTGAGCACGCCTTTTAGCTCATTTTTGTATTTACTTATTTTGCTAGAACTTTCTATAAATGGTGCAATAAAGTGTTGATCTATCTAGCATAAAGAATAATTTTTGTTGCAAAATTTGGAAGCTTTTGATATAAAATGCGCAGCGCCGTGTCGCAGTTAGTCACAAGTAAACAAGAGCCAATCATTCTGTTTTTTTGAGATTGCAAAGGCAGACAGAACTTGTTATTCATCTCATGCGTGCTAAATACGGAGAGTTCGGAGATATAATACCTATCCTTAATACCTACGTTTATCAGAAAAAAGATGATGCTACTTACTTAAGTGGGAAAGATTTTTTGTTATAGTTTTGACCGAAAACCTCTATACATGCTACTAATTTTGTAAAAAATCTGGAAACGATATACAATAATGGGCCTTTGAGCTTAATGGTAATTACTGGATCGACTCTACCGATAATACTTTTTTCGGAAAAAAGATGACACAACTTACCTAGAAAAAGTTTAAAAAAAAATCCTACTAATATTATAAATGTGAAAGTTTGGATGTGAGTTTGTGAGTCTATAAATCTGTGAGTTTGTGTTTTTTGTTACTCAATCTACTGGACGGGTTTCAATGAAATTTGGTGCACGGGTAGAAAAGTACCGGTAATAACACATAGAGTACTTTTTATCACGAAATTCCTACGGGAGCGAAGCCCCGGGGTGCGGCTAGTGTAGTATAATAGTTTTGAGCAAAAACCTTAAATGCAACTAATTTTATTAAAAAAACAGGAAACGACAAACAAAGGGACTATGAGCTGGATCGACTTTATATCCCTAATTTCAACAAAATCAAGTTAACAGTTAAGACAATCGTCCACATACATCTAAACCTGATCTAAACTCAACATTAAAACTCTCGAATTCTTAATATTACTTGAGTAAGATTTAACTATCACGTTTATTATTTAACTGTGCAGTTAACTTCATGCAAATACATTTAGGTTTGTACAGGTCAGCCGTGCGATAGTCATGCAAATGATCACCATTCAAGATACAGTCACGTGATTGGGTTATTTATAGTGATTGAAGTGATGTCATTGCCAGTAATTACAGTTTACAATGAAACATAAAATTCTAACGAGTTGCTATCCTGTTTGTTTTTATTAATTCTACACTTGATTACCTACTTATTTTTATATTTGTGACTAGCTGGCGCCCGCGGCTTCATCCTTTCTTAGCGGATGCCTACGTCATAACATCTACCTGCATGCCAAATTTCAGCCCGATCTGTCCAGTGGTTTGGGCTGTGCGTTGATAGATCACTATGTCAGTCAATCAGTCAGTCACCTTTGAGTTATATATAGATTATGGTATGATTATAGGATTTTTTTTTTGTAAACTTTTGCTAAATCGGACTAGAGAAGGAAAATCATCTAGATTATACTTACATCAAATTCTAAATGTAAATATAATTGTGAGAATGAGATTGTTTTAATGTAATGAAAATCATACATGTAATCTGAGTTATCCAGGACTAGGTATGTAAAAAAAATTATCGTAAATTTTAACATTACTAAAAATCATAACAGTAGCCGACCCAGGCAAGTCGCTAAGAATGCTAGTAAGTGTATTAAATTTATTTATAGTCAAACCACCAGGGAAAAACCAAAGAAGGACTGTACACTTACTAAACAAAATGTAAAAATGTAAATGTATATGTACTTAGTAATAATACCTTTATTATACACCCACCTAAAATTTTCTGTATAACCCAAAGGTTGGCTGGTAGATAATGCTTTAGCATTAACTCCTATTGTACGAATACTGTATTTTTGTACAATAAAGGTTAAATAAAATAAATAAAACCAACATGTTCGTACAATATGGAATAGTATAGGATTCAAATACCAAGGCGCAGGAGTTACTAACCCTGCAGACATCTTTTGCTTTACAAAAAGAAGGAAACTCGTTCAACGGCTTTGGCGTACGTGGGATGGAATTCCTCTCAAAGTGGGCTGTATTTCACCAGCTTAGCTTGAAATAAGCGAGAAAGAACTGGCCGATAGTGTATCTATAGGTTATACAATACACGCCGGGGTTTAAAATAAAATTTGTGATAATGTAAATTAATAGTATACATTTATATTAAAAAGACATTAAAACTGCAAGACTATTTTTTCTCAAACAAATAATCAAGAGAAATCTGTTACAGTAATAAATAAATATATACGGACAAATCACAGATTGAGTTAGCCCCAAAGTAAGTTCGAGACTTGTGTTATGGGATGCTAACTTAACGATAAATATTTTATAACAAATACATATATAGATAAACATCCAAGACCCAGGTCAATCTGAAAAAGATCATTTTCCATCTTGACCCGACCGGGGATCGAACCCGGGACCACCTTGTTCATATAATATTACAGATTATTACATTCTGTTATATACGTTATTATTGTTCTGTAATGCGCGTTATTATTGTTTATACGTTTGTCAAAGCATTTCCCTGAATAACGGATATGCCAGAATTCCTACATAATCGAAGACAGCCGCCTGCTAAATTAGTTGAATGAAAACTTATTTCAAAGGTTTCATAAGGATGAAGATGACTCTGAGAAACTATTTGTTACAAACTCAGGATATATTGCTTTGGAAACTAAAAGAAAGTTATCAATAAGAATTATGTCTTAAACATCAATAGATCAATAAAATCGGTTACTTATATCATGTTTGTATTGAAGTTTCTGCTGCCATTATTACGTAAATCGTAAGCAAACCAATTACAAGTGCAATTTTTATCACCTCTTGTGTGAAGTGCAAACTCACGATAAGATACCATCAGGAAATCCAAACAAACCTAATCTTTACGTCGCAGAACATAAAGAATACGAAATTTGGCGATGTTTTGATGATTATTTCTGCAATTATCGATATTTAGCTTGATTGTATTGGGTTCATGGAATTTTTAATAAATCTGTGTCATGAAGATAATGGATTTTAGTCGAACTGCTCTTATTTTATTAATATTTGTATATAATAAATTGCTTCATATAGTATTTATTTGTTTGGTTTTAGATGGACCAATGAAATAAGAAGTAATGATAACTATGATTTTGACACTGGCTTCCAAGACATTAATTTCTGCATTTTCTTCAATAAATTCTTAATCAAATTCTATCACGTGTCTTAAATATCTCTAAACGTTTCTAGAATTATGGTAAATGTATTTTTTTTTCATAAAAAGACCCATGACACATAATTTATCACTCTATTACGCAACATTGTTTACAATTCGACTTCCAAGGTTGCGACCCCTGACATTTTTATTATGTAGTTAGTGTCTGATAAAAAGTTAATTTCAACGTTGTCTAGACTTAAAAAGTAACTGAAAATGTTAGGATTATATTAATTTACTCAATATATTTCGCTATTTAACATCCATAAAGTCAATTTATTACAAGATTTCATCAAATGCTTTGTGATAAATGGTCAATAAAAGTTTTTGAAATTGTTCAGATAAATCTAAGTTTTAAACTGTGTTTGCTATAGATATTTGGACAATAATGTAATAATTAAATACTCAAAGTCAAAACCTAGTATCTATGACAAAATATTTGCATGTTATTGAACTCACCACGAATTTCAGCGATGTGCGAGTCGTATTCCGATTTGCTCCTGAAGTATTCCTTCATGGGCGCCGACTGCAGATTCTGCTGTTTGTAATCCGAGTACCACTCCAGAGGGGACTCGGATCTCTCCTCCCGACTCTCCCTAGTGTGGCTGCTTTCAGTCACAGTCCTTTTTACTGTCACCCTTTCATATTTAACATAACGCACTCCTGCGCCAAGATCGCCCTCTTCGATCTGACGCTCAACCTTCTCATACTCCTCAGGGTCCACATGCCTCAACTTATAATTAGGGAATGTCGTCTCAAAACTTCTAGTAGGAGATTCTGTCTCTCTCGTATGCTTCAATCGAACCTCGATTTTCGGAGATTCTGGCCTCCGTTTGCGCTGCTCTATACGCCTTTCTATTTCATCGACATTGATGGTTGCATCAACAGTGTCCGAGCTAGATTGTCCTGTCCAGACTTTTTCGAAAAAATGGACGCGGTCTCGAAGACCGCTTTGCGATGGGGAGTCGCGCCCGTCGGACATAGCGACATGACCTCACGCGTCGGAGGTTCGCTCGATACTGGCTAAGTTGAGGACTTGAAGGTACAGCGCATGCGTCAACACGTGTGTCCTAGACGGCCAGTAGACGCAGCTTTGGGCTTTGTAGATCCTTGGAAAGTCATATGATCTTCATGATTGATGCTATTTTTGTTGTTTTGAACTTATTTTCAGTTAAGAAAATGTATGATTTAAAGTTGGAAATGAAGTTATGCTTGTTTAGGTTTCCCCTAGTAACCAAACTTATCTAGAAAGCTGATTTTAATTAAGAAATGTATAAAACGCAACTTACTTAAATTAAAAATAAAAGTTAATTTTTAATAAAATAATGCGTCAGTGTCTTTTTGCTATTGTTAACATTTCTAATTTTGGTACTTTCTGATAATGACAAACTTTTTTATCAAATTTTATTTACTGATTTCAGATTATTTTGAAAGCAGTAAACCTTTGTTTTGTGCAATAAACCATTAATTATACCAATAAAAGGAATAATCCTTATTTTATCAACCAAAAACGGATTCAAGATATGAGACGTGAAAGAATCTTATCAGTCAAGTAGATTAGTTACGGAAACCTTATGTAGAACCATTTCGAAGCGATTATGAAGTGATTTGCGAGGTTTTTTTTATAACATAGGGCGCCAACGAGCAAGCAGTTTCACGAAACTGCGATATAAGATAACTATGGTACATTTTCCGCGGACGACGTCGTGGGCAATAGGTCACCTATAATCCTAATTCTAACCAATATTTTAAATGCAAAAGGGAGTTTGTTTGTTACCTCTTTACACTTTATCTACTGAACCTATCTTCCTGAAATATCGCACACGCAAAGTTAGAAGTACTGAGAAGGACATAGGGTACCTTTCATCCCGGGAAAAAGTACTGTTCCCGTCGGAAATTCACGCAGGCGAAGCCGCGGGCAAAAGCTAGTCTTTTCGTTTTTAAATTATACAGATCAAGAGGTATGATTGTCTTGTATGCGTTGTGTCGTAACCTAAATAAAAGTAGGTCACTTGCACCCCAAGTCAACAATTGCGTGACGAATTATACACAAAATTCGATTCCCTTTTGACTTATCCCTACATTTGAAAAGTGCGTCATAATAATTGCGAAGTTATTAAAATGTGAGAAACATTCATACAAAAAAGATAACACGTTTTTTTAAGAGTATTTTAGTATTTATATCTTACTAACTCTACGCGACTAGAAATTTACACTTTAGCAAAAATGTTTAACTTGGCCCTTCTGTTATTCTACTGTCTAATAGTGAGTTTATTTATAAATTTAAAATGAAAAATAGATAAATTCAAGGGTATAACTACTCTTGGGTAGTCTAGTGTCTATGAAATCGCATCTCTACATTTTATCTAAGTTGTAAGACAGTATTGCACAAGTAAAAATAAGAACTTCGTATTTTTTTTTAATTGTCACTGTAAAGGAAAGAGTGAAGACATTTAATATCGTAGGACAATATTCCCCTTGGGTCGCTCAGCCATTGAAGTAAATAATTTTATCCTATAAAGTCGGTTCTGTTCCAATATTTTTTCGAGGTAAACATGACTGACCTCGGCACAGACGTGAGCATATAATTAACTTATAATATTTGCTACTATTTGTATTTAAAATGTTTTTTACAGATAAGTACAACACATGCTCCCGTTTACCCCTTACGGTACAAGTGTTAGGTTAAGAAGGATAGAAGTAATTTTTTTTTAAATATATTCAAGTTAAGACATAAACATGTTGTAAAGTGACGTCTTTGGAGAAAATGCAGCAGTGGAGTTTGATGCGCCGCCTCTTCTCCACTTGCACTTTGGAGGCGGTGGTAACCTTAGCTTTGAGTAATTTTATGATGTCAACTAAAAAACAAGAATATGACGATTTAAAAGTTCTATTTTTAAGCCTATTTAAATAAAAATAATTGAATTTGAACAGAAAACGAACTGACCATAACAACGCACCATAAACCTATCTCTTTCTAACCCAGAAAATTGGTATCTTCTATCTCACGAAGGGCAAAGCCCTATGCCCTTGACTGCGTCCTCAATGGCTACTCGGCAGACTGTGACCTATTTCTCCCTTCTAATTTCGGAAGTGTTGCGAAACATGTGTTTTGTTCAAATGTGTTTGTTGTTGGTTGTTAGGGTTCCGTACGAAAAAACGGAACCCTTGTAGGATCACTCGTGCGTCTGTCACAGCCATCCTTGTGCATTCTTTACCGAATGTATCATGGGGAGTGCTCTGATGAATTGTTCGACGTAATACCTGCCGCAGAATTTCACCACCGTACCATCCGTCACAGGCTGAAGTTTCATCCATACCATCTGGATGACTGGCTGTCAACCACCGTACGTTTTAAAAGACACTTCGTGCCACGTACGACCAAACTGTGGAACCAACTTCCTGCGGCGGTATTCCCGAACCGATACGACATTGGAACCTTCAAAAAACGAGTTTACATCTTCTTGAAAGGCCGGCAACACTCTTGTGATACCCTGGTGTTGCAGTAGTCCATGAGCAGCGGTGATCGCTTACCATCAGGTGACCCGCTTGCTCGTTTGCCGCCCTATGTTATATAAAAGCCAATTTGCTCCGAATCTACGGACTAAATCAGGTGAAATTTGATTGGATGGTGTAATCATATGACTAAACACAAATGTGCAAAGTAAATAAATATTTTTTTGTAATACATATAAGGGTTATTTTCGGGGGATAAATTAGGAAATTTAAAAAAAAGTTTTGCAAACCTTACTGTATCATATATCAAATAAAAGGGTTCATTATGAGGATCTTAAAATATTATTTTGTTATTATTGTAAAATAAATAGTTTTAATTTTATTCATGAAAGAAGTCGAAAATTTACGTTTAATTGGTTTATTTTTTTTTGTTAGATAACATTTTAGTAGTTTATTCAATGGGTGTCGTAAGAGGCGACTAAGGGATTTAAAACACCGGAGGATGGGCAGCAGCATCTTTCCGCGTACTATGCCATCACACTGCGATCGCCAACCCGCCTGCCAAGCGTGGCGATTACGGCAAATCCCCCCATGGATAAAATCCTTGGGGGAGGCCTTTGTCCAGCAGTGGACGTCTTTAGGCTGAGAGAGAGAGAGAGAGAGTTTATTCAATAACAATTAACAATTCATATATATAATGGTTTATGTTATAAGTCCTAAATACAAGTAATCTCTCTATATACATATACGAACTCAAAATCTACCGGAAATGCAACTCTAATAGACAAGAGAGAGTATAGTAGAGACAATAGCAAGCTTTTACCCGAAAGCTTTTACTTAGAAAGTTGATAAATGATCCTTAGACTGCTCATGTATTACTTGACCCAAATAAAGAACTTTCAAGTTACTTTTAAGCAACTTTATGAAACTTTAATGAATTAAATAAAATCACGACTTCGTCTAAGTTGTTTGTAGGTAAGATATATCACGCGGGCGAAGTCGAAGTTGAGTCGTAAGATACCTATATTAATCTTACCCTCAATGCATCCTCAAACAAATGATGTAAGTACCTGAAAAATAACAAAAATAACATATTTTAGCAAACAAGTTCGTAGTCAAAGTTGGTAAAACGGGTGAAAATCAAAATTCAGGAAAAAAAGACACGTTTTTTATAATAAAACCCAGCCGACGGAAAAATTACCTAAACGAAACTTTCTTCAGCTAAAATGTATTTCTAGATATTTTAAAATTAGGTATTATTTATGTCAACCAACAACAATATTTAATCACCACTAAGATGAAATGATTAATAATTATACTTAACTGAAAGTAATCATTTATATTTAGGTACAACTGAAACTAAGGATAAAACTTAACTAGATAGTTTTTAACCTAAGAATTTAAACTGAATGCAACGATCAAGTTTCAGGGAATTTTCCGGAAACTTGCAAAAGTTTGACGCAGCGAGGCCGCATGCCGCGAGGTCGTTGAACTCATTTCGCTACTTGAACTATCCCATCCTAGAGGATACATGCATTTTCTTCTTTATTTAGTGACAGTCTTAATTTGATTCTATGTCTAAATAAATCAAAGAGTCTAAACAAATTTACCTATAGTGGTGTAATAAATCGGAAGAGTTTGTTTATTTGAACGCGGTAATATCCGGAAGTATCAGTCAAATTTATAATTATATAATTATTTTTTTAATCAGTTATAATTCCCATGGCATTGTATCCACAAGGTAAAACTAGTCAAAATGTATAGTTACAGTAAACTACCTATGATAACACGCCGCAGGCAAAATCTATCTAAACTTATTTATTAAAACTTTATTTATCAAAATGGGAACAAAAGAGCAATATCTACCAGTTAACCGACGTAAAATAGAGATTTGAGTTCATTGCCATAGGTGCAGAATCTAATAAATAAATATTTGTTTATATCAGGCAACTATGACCCACATTAAGTATTAGCAAATACTTAAAACTATATTACTTAAGGGGGGTTAGGCGGTCAGCGAAAATTCATATGAAGCGGCTGAGGCGGGGGGGGGACGTCCCGGTTGCGCGCCATTCACATTTTTATCAAAAAGTTAATAGAAATGTTTAGTTTTTCAAAAATTTAAATCAGTCACGAAATCGAAAAGGTAAAATACCTTTGTGTTGGTGATTTTAAAACATTTTTTATTATAAAACACGGATGTTATCTGTATTCATATGAAATTTTAGAGGTAACTTCAGGATTTTTTTCTATCGAGCAAAATTTTTCCCATCGTGTTTTGGAAACAGTCCTCCCTTTAAACATACGTTCTACAATACATATCAGAAATTTCAGGGCGAAAACTCTTCAATTCTTTAAACAGCAGCTTATAGAAAACAGCCAATATTGCAGTTTTCACTTACTGAGAGCCCCTTGGTCCTTTAATTTTCTAATGTACCACTATCTAAATTCTAGTATCCAATATTTAAACAAGTTACAACAAGTCCTCCTTCCAGTTTAACCCTAGCTCGACCTAGACGTACAATGGTCTCAGATTTCTAGACAGACCGGTTTGAGCCTGCGCTGTGTAGGCGACGCGTGCGCAGGATATAAATAAGTATAATTACATTATGTTTGAACTGAGAAGAAATTGGAGATCGAAGGCTCATTTTAGTCGGCGTGTAAGATAGTTACGCCATTGATTAAAACTTTAACAATTACTATCTTAATTTGAACTTTTTTTAAATTCAATCGTGTTTTCATATTACATAGGTATTTGAAAAGATTTGAAACTTATTTTTTACTAGCTTTTACCCGCGGCTTCGCCCGCGTGAATTTCTTCCGGGATAAAAGGGTACGATACGGGTACCCTATATCCTTCTCAGTACTTTGGACTATGTTTATGTAATATTTCAAGCTGATTGGTTTATTAGATAAAGCGTATAGAGGAAACCACCAAACAAACTCACTTTCGCTTTTATGATTTTAGTTAGGATTAGGATGTACCTAGGTACAGTCATCTGCAGAGAAACTTGACCCCTCTGTCTCACCGAATCCTGTCTCAGGGGTCAAGTTCTCAGCAGCTGACCATCAGTCCATCCATAGACACCAACAACTCATAAGAGTCACTGATGCATTATCGACTAAGAAAGAGAAGAAGAACTTTTAAGAAAGCGTAGACTATTTCCTTGACTTCGTTTGAAAACGACAAGTTTAGCCCTAGCCCCTTGTAAAGTATAGTCATACAACATAGACTAGATACAGTTAGAAGTATTTAAGAAATGATAGACTCTTTCCTTGGGTTGTTTGAAAACGACGAATTTAGCCCTGGCCCCTGGTATAGTCATACAACATAGACTAGACATAGCTAGAAGAAGTGTACACATAAGCTACGCTATGAACAATGAAGATAGCACAATGTCACGACTCAAGTTACAGACATACGCACATCGGCACACTTCGGTGCACATGCAAACTGCATTCAAACAAAGTGCGTTTAGTTAAAAAGAAGATCTTACAGGCACATTTGCACGTCAACTTTTAAATTACAATAAAAACTAGCAAAGAATGCGTGCAATATCTTCTTCTTCTTCATCCACTCCTTCTCCCATTTTATTTCCCTCAATATAGGTCTGACCCAAATAAATTGGGATAAAAGCAAGGAAGAAGAAGATAGGTATAATAAACCTCTGAATTAATGATCAATGTTGCCACTTTAACTACTTTGTACCTAGAACTAATTTGGATCATCTATTATTAGGCTTGTTTATCTATTTTAAAAAATACGTTTCATACATTTTGGCTACTTTTTGACAACCGATGCTCTATTTTGTGATTTTTAGCTACAGTTTTAGTAAAATTAGATACCTACTTTCTAAAATAATCTAACACTGTTGTTTGCATTGACACATCTAAACAAACTGTAATAAATAATTACAAGTTCATACCTAAAGTTGTTCATCATCACTTTTATGATGCAAAAATGAATCATACACATTACTATTAGCAAATTAAACATACATTTTATCAGCATATGTGCATTAGATGACATCAACCATCAAGGTAAGTAACAAACTAGACCTTGTAAGGAAGGCATGAATAAAACTAAACATGCTTTAGGTTCATTAAAAGCGTTATCTAAAAGCGTTTTATTGCAACAACATAGTGGTAGAGTGGTTAAATAAATAAACATTTAATAAGATACATCAATATAACTGTCGCTAACTGTTTGGTATATCAACGCAAAGACCAAACCACTGAACCAAGAAATTAGCAGAAAAAAAAATAGGATCGGATTACGGCTTTAGCTTCCAGCATATTTTTTTTCTGTGGCCAACCAAATATTTAGATTCTTTTTATTTGGTTCCATCAAAAAATAAAATTAAAAATCTATGTTATAAAAAAATATATTCTTTAACTCAATGACATTCTATAGAATGTCATTGCTTTAACTTCATTTTATTTCAATTTTACATAATATGTTGAATAGCTGTATAGAAAGTTAGTTGGAATATGGTTCAATAGAATAACGTGTAAATAGAACTAGTTTTTATTTATAATTTGACAGCTGTCAGTTGAAAACGATTCTCCCTAGGGCTGAAAAGTATAACTTTCACCACGCTTCTCAGGCAACTTCAGACTTACTTTTAGAGTATGAGTAATGAAAACATCGAGATATTATGTACTAATGAATGAAAAAGATTGTTTAATGTTATTTTTTTTTTTTATATTAAAAATTGTTGTATTTAATTTAGTTTAAGTTTAGTTATTTAGTAATTGTGATTTATTCTAAGAAAACAGAGGTAGGTACCTAATAAAACAATAGTAATAAAACATTTTTTTAAATACACGTATTATAAAATCATTTTGGTTGATTTACCAGTACTTTCTTGCTGTGTTGGCTGTCGGTCTGTCTGTCACCGGTTGTGCCCTACTTCCGACGGTGGCAGGTAATTTCGGATCTCCAAGAACAGGACATTGACCTGCTAACTATAAATCTATCAAGATATAGATCATTAGATATCTACATAGATAGGTATATTTATAGATCTGGTAGGATCTGAAAAAAGCTTATACTGATCGCAACATACACGGGTATGTTGCGATCAGCAGAAGCTTTTTTCAGTTTTATAGCCAGTGTCATCAGGTTCATCAAATCCGGAGTCCACCATCGAAATATGTAGGACTATCGGTACTGTGCACGCATATGTGAACCGAATCCATACTATACTATATATACTATACTATATATACTATATACTATATATACTATATAATATTATAAATGCGAATGTTTGGATGTGAGTTTGTGAGTTTGTGAGGATGTTTGTTACTCAATCACGCAAAATCTACTGGACGGATTTCGATGAAATTTGGTACAGAGGTAGATAATGACCTGGAATAGCACATAGGCTACTTTTTATCCCGGGAAAAAGCACTGTTCCCGTGGGAAATTCACGCGGGCGAAGCCGCGGACAAAAGCTAGTAAATAAAATTAATATCACAAATCCCAAATCACACAGATTGAGCCGAAGTAAATTTCCTTGTGACAATTGATACTAAGCTCAACAATACTATGTTTTATAATAGATAGGTACTAAATACCTAGATAAACACCCAAGACTCATGCCAATATGAAAAGGGTCATTTCCTTCTAAAGCTTCTTCTTCAAAAAAAAATTCAGCAGTAAAAAGTACTCCTATTGTTGCTTATTATAAGGATAATTTATTACTATACGTAGAACTTGAAAATCGACGTATATTACAGAACCATAACCGTCAAACCACGACCTCAACCTTCCCAGAGACAAGTATAAATAGCCCTTACGTAGAGCTATCACTCTGAGGTGCCAATTCTAATTTAGGTGCTGATAACATTATAGTTCTACTACGTAGTACTTATATTAATTCTGTGGTTCTACTACTGTTTGAAAAGTTTGAAAATAGAGCTTTTTAGGAATTTTTGTAGTATTGTCAATTAATATAAGTACTACGTACAGAAAGGAAACTTCCTGGCCCTTCCGCAATATGGCAACCCCCGCACCCGGTACTTCTCCCCCGTTCTTGTGTGTATTGGGACGCTATGACTATGAAAACGCACACATTGACGTGTTACTGTCGTGTTCACGGATATACAGTTTCATTTGTAGTAGTAGTAGGTATATTTGACGCCCTGTTTCTATGAAGCGCCCGCCCCTGGGGTAAATTGACAAGTGCAGCCCTTAACTTGTCTGCAAAATTTCAGGTACCTAGGGTTACCTATCACAAACTAGAACTTTATTCTCATAAGAAAATACCAAAAATGTTTCTTTTTCGTTTTCAATATTTTTCATTTGACAGAGCAGTCGTGGTCAGGCATGCTGTTTAGAGACGCGCAGCACTATGGCTCTCCATTTCTCTTGAACTGATGCCTGGCGGGCGTTTTCATTTAAGGATGCGTTGTTGAGAGCTCTGTTTCATTTTAAGTGCAATGTAGTCCTATGACTACATTGCACTTAAAATTAAATACCTACCTACATACTGAAGTAATTGAATGTATACAGGGTGTTTTTTAAATCATTGGCATCCTTTCTACTGGTGATAGTACTCATGAACATGAGCAACTTTTTGTATGGGACCGACTCAAACGATGAAAAAAAAAATCAGCTGTTCCATACATTTCGGGTGAGTAGGTATTGGAAAATAGTATGGAACAGCAGATTTTTTTTCCATCAGATCCATACAAAAAGTTGCGCATGTTCATGAGTACTTTCACCAGTAGAACGGGTGCCAATGATTTAAAAAACACCCTGTATATGTATTAAACTAGCCTTTGCCGTCGGCTTCGCCCGGGTAGATTGCATTATTCACTCATTTCATCCCCTTCCGGGTGAAATTTCCAAAATTTATTTCTTAGTGCTCACTCGCTATAGAAAGGATATTCCGAACGGAAAATGAAAGCGACTTTGTTTTATACTATGTAGTTTATTATAATATGTCTGGAAAGCGTGCATTCGGGTCACTGGATCTGAAATTTCCGTTCGGAAATAAACTGAAAGTTATTGAAAGTCTGTGTAAATAATAATTTGGAAGAAGTTATTTCTACGTCCAGCGGCTTCGTCTCTGCGTTGATATAACAAACAGTCAGCATCCAATTTTATACTTACAAAAATTACATATTTTGATTTTCGGTCGATAGTTTTTATAGAAGACGAAAAATATATTTATTGAATTTATATAAGCAGAAAATATGGTAAAGAAAACCCATTTGGCATTTAAAACTTCTGTTGTACCGTTTTCGAACAAATAAAAATCGAAGAAAAACAAATCTAGTTTGTGATAGGTTACCCCTGAAACCAGTGTTGTATAGTTGTTTAACTAATATGTGTGTGTGTGTGTAATATATTATGCAAGTGGATCTTACATATCTTTATATATAATGCCGTTACTGTAGTTGCAACATCCAACCCTATTTTAAACTTCAGCGTACGTATTAATCCAAGCGGGTGTCTGATATTCATCATTTAAGGCGAAGATGGTTCCTATTCGAAACAGGCTTTCGTTTTATCTTTAGAAATGGTTTCTTTACCTCTCTTGGCTTTTAAAAACCTCGTCTGTTAAAAAAAAGTAAAATAGCGAGCGTGTACATATAATGAGTGATGTATGTCTACTTCTTCTAGAGAGTATATCTTCTTCTGTATAGCAATTGGAAATCCATAGTCTTATATCTACCAACCCCTGCATGAAAAAAGCGTGATTATACTTAAATGACTGAATTTGTCTGATTCGTCTTGACTGAGACTTTAGGGTCTATCTCTAAAACCTTTTTCGACAGCAAAACCTTGTATAACCTATTAAATAAAAAGGTACCTTTAATGTTTCTTTTAACAACATTTATCAAAATTGATATAATATATATAGCTATAGAGATAGATAGTGCTATAGAATTTCTTTGTTTGTTTGAAGGCGCTCTCCGGAACTACGCGTCAGAATTGAAAAATATTTTTGTGTTTGATAGCCACATTTATGAGAAAGGCAATCTAGAATCTCGAAATTACCACCAAAGCGTAGCCGCGGGACAAAGACAGTGAATATAAAAAACGAACATTGAAACCGCAGCACACTTCAGAACTTGCCCTTAAATAACGATGACGTCTACATGTGATGTTATTAATTTAGACAAGCGTCGTCGTGTGGAAATGCGTGGGTTTTAAGGGCGGCTATTTTAAAACTATACACACCACGACATTGATGATGCTATTCAGTTGATATAATATGAGTTGCATTGGTAGTATCTATAGAAAATAGAAAAGCACAATGTGAAAGAAATGTTTCTTTTTATACATGTATGTATATGTTGTGTATATAAATAATAATTATACTGAAAATTTTATATATGGTTAAATCGTTAGATTAGTATTTCTGGAAAACTCACTACTATAGCGCCTCAATAAACTCATTTGCACAGTTAGTAAACAATGTCTTATTATTACAGTAGGCGTTATACTGTTAAAGTTATTGCAATGTGGTTATGAAGCAAACTTTATAACGATGGTAACGATTTGTGTGCGTAAGACCAATTCAATAACTACATAAGTATATAAGACCTATACTTATATATTTACTTTTTGAGGACGCCTGCGCAAGCACCAGACGGATCAGTCCACTCATGCTGGAACCATTTCACCCAATTCCCCGAGACCCGTACCTATTGGGTTTTGAGTACCTACTACTACTACAACTACAACAGTAAGTATCCGATTTGCGGGTTTCTCGATGGTTGAAGATATAAATAAAACTACCTACTTAGTAAAAGAACTTTTAGACAACCAGCAGCGAGATGGACGGACTACCTTCAAATTGCAGTTTGATCTTGGATAAGAAAGCTTAGTATACAAGAAGCTAAGAGTAAGTATTGATAGCTAGAAGAGCTTATGCTCAATTGCTCAGCTCAGAAGGTGAAAATGAAAGAAAAGAGTCCATAACACCACGTAGAACCAGTTTTTCTGATGCAACATTCCTGTACTAACATAGACTGATTCTAGGAATTTCCATTCATGCTAGGCTGAAAGTAGGTCGGTTCGGTCACAAATAGACAGACTAACTTTACTGGCGTGAATTGATACTAAAGTATTTATGGGAATTACGACATTATGATTAATGATCTGAGAACTGTCGATATATTGCGGAGAAATTTGTCCTACTTTTCAATAAGTTCAGATAAAATAACCATTTTTATTGTATTAGCAAGGAAAATGAAAGTATTGGGAATAGATGCAGTTTTCCCAAAATTACTTTTCATATATTTTCCATATTGTATTTTGTTCAATTGTTTAATGTGTATTGTGTAATGTGTTTGTGTTTCAGTAAATTTCTCATAAACTATGCGGATTTATACGCAACAGACAAAACCGTTCCAAAGCATTTTTCCTCCCTTTTTTTTCATACTAAAATCTCAAAAATTCCCAGAATTGGATTTATCCGAGTTTGAAGTTAAACGACACATATATGACATGAATTAGGCTTCGAACCTGCGCCTCTGGGCTTGTTACCGGTACCATATTCTCCACATAAACTACCGGAAAGAACTGCTACTTTCCAGTGCCTACTTTACATGAGAATTAGCATGGGCTTTGTTCTCGTGGGAAATCCACTTTTAGTGCTCCCCTAATACAATCCCTAAGGAACCTACATGCCATATTTCAGCTTCCTACGCCCAGTTTTAGTTAGTTTAAGCTGTGCTTTGTCTGTTAGTCTCTCAGTCAGTAACGGAAGAATTTTATATATTTGGTACCTGTACCAACCGGTACCAAACCCAGGGGAGCAACGGCTCCTTTCAGTAGAGCGCCAAGTATCCAAGACCACAAATGATCTGAGCAATTACAATAGGGCAGTTATTAAAATTCTGCAAAGTAAAAGGTAGATTCAGTGGGTCGCCACCAACGTGAGTTACCAGTTAACTCAAAACCCTATACGGGTCTCGGGGAACTGGGTGAAATGGTCTCAGTATAAGAGGACTAACCCGTCTGGTGCTTGCGCTGGCATCCCCAAAAAGTAAATAATAATTCACCACCTCTTCAGACAAACTCAATGACGGATATAACATTGGCGTCCGCGTGCAAATGCAAACGCAATGCATCTAAATAGCCCAGGATAAAACGTTCAACACCCTCATTCAAATGTTGTAATAGTTTCAACAACTCTAGACATACTGTAAACTGAATTACTTGAGCTCTCTGCCAAATTGCTAGGCAATAGTGCTCACTTTCAACGGATTTGTGAAATGAATTGAAGATAACACCATTTAGTATGAGGCAATCCATTCGGTTCTGAAGAATACTACTTAGGTACAGGGTAATTAATCTACGATCATCGGTAAGTATAAGCTAATGAACAAATTACTTAATTTGAAAAAGGTACTTAGCGTTGAAAATGTTGAAAACTGAACTGTTACATAGATCGTTGAAATTTTGACTCAAGTAAGTAGTAGTGAGGTTGGTGCCAAAAATAAGAGTTCTTAAGATCCTTTGAAAGAAGGAAACAACATACTGGTTTTAAACGCACACGTTTATTATTGTCAACATTTCGGCACTGTTACAAGATGCCGTGGTCACTGCCTGAAATTTAGATTTGTATTGGGAAGTTCCATATATCCTGGCGAATGAAAACGAAGAGAGCCGACCAAATAATGGTGTATGGTCTTTTGCTAAACCACATACTTTTGATAGTGATAAATTGATTGATTTATACAACCGAGTACGAATTCACGACACGTTTAATTAAACGTTTAAATTGATAACAATGCTACAAATGCACGCAATGAATGAAACTACTAATATAATCTTAAAACAATAGTGGCGTAAACTACTAACCGCAGCAATATTGTTGTACAAATGGGATAAGGCTAAGACAAAGAAGAGAAAAGCGAAGTCCTGGGATAGAGAGCGACATATAAATTGACAATTTAAACTCTGACTCTCAAAGTACATTTAAAAGAAATCAATTGATAGAAACCGATGGAATAATCCAGAAAGCCGTGCATTGACCTCGAATTCTTTGACGATTGAGCGTGATGACGTGTGGTGGAGGCGGATGACGGCAGCATCAGCTGTATTGGTGATACTGGTATAATTTGAGACATTACATGAACAAGTTCGTCGTTTGTGTGAAGCGGAGGTGGCTGAGTGGTAGTAGAGCTCGCCTGTGGCTGCAAAAGTCCCAGGTTCAATTCCTGCCCGTGCTATATGAGTTTGTATACTATTCTGTCTCATGTATGGTAGTTTTCATCGACCACCACTTGCTTTCGGTGTAGGAAAACATAATGAGGAAACCTGAACTCTGGTTGATGATTAGATAATCATTAACTGGCTTGTTTGTGAAATGGAGAAGGCAATGGCAAACAACTCCATTAACATTGCTAAGATAGGTAGTCGTTGTGTGTGTTTCATTCCATATGACTACGACCAGTCATGAAAAACGACGACGACTAAAGGAGCGGGAAGGATGTAATGCTCTAGTACACTTGGAATAAACATCAAACGCAAGTATCTATTGCATCTATCGTGAGACCTGTAAATGAGGACGCTAAGTGGACATTTACACAAAATAATAATATAATTTTATTTCGGAAAAGTCCATAGAAGAACAATGTCCTTAAAACTATGTTAGTTCCTTTTCTATGTGTAATTGGGTCCAATGTTTTAGTATGGGCCCATCTACCCTGCCAGCGATGACTTTGAGAAGGCTGTTGGAGCTAATTGCTGAAATGAGAAACTTGAAATTTCGCACAGAGGTTCTTTATATAGCGTAAGGGAGCACTAAGAAAGGAATTTTGGAAAATCAAGTCCTAAGGAGGTGGGAGAGATGGCAAAAAAAAAAACGCGGGTGAAGCCAAGGGCAAAAGCTAGTATAGCAACGCTCATGTATATTCTTATACTTCTACAAGAAATATTTGATGAATGTTAAGATTTTTCCTTCCATAATTTTTTAAACATCATTCATTTTTGCATTGTAACGCAATACCAGTTTCATAAAATACTTACACATTTTTTTAAAACCCCGGCCTTGTTTTTTATTTTTTACAATGAATTTTTGTATGTTTTACAAATGTTTTACCTGGCTCAAGGTTTGCACGTTTGAGTGTTTCTTTCTATTTTTTTTTTTAAATCATTATATTTCCAAAATAATGTTGCACAGCAGTAGTAAAATTAAAAAATAATGACCTAATTAAAATATAAATCTAAGACTTAACACTGAATTAAAAATATTCAATTATGCCATAAGGTTTAGTGCCGTGGTAGAGCATACTCTACCCTACCAATAATGCTGTTTACTGAATAGTTAGTCTACTCATAAGTATACAGACTCTAAACTCCATTTATTCTTACCATTCCTATCATGTAAACAATCTTCACAGTACTTTTTGTTGAATTTTGTTGAAAATAAATCAAATATTAGTTCAAACCTAAACATTCTAAAGTAAAACATTTATTAACCACGAAAGTCATTTCCTAAAAAGTCTATTTTAATTTATATTGTTGTAAAATCATAAAAAGACATGGTAAGATTGTTAACATGATAGGACTGGTAAGAATAAATGGAGTTTACCAATACTATTTAATTAACTAGTTCGTAGGAAAGGAAACACTCTACCACCGTTTACTCTAGGCTTTAAATATACTCATGACAATGCAAGGGCAAATAAGAAATAAGAGGCAAAATGTCGCTCTTGTAATTTTAGAGTTAATTAAAAAAATTAGTTCAACATGTGACATAATTTTACACGTAACGTACCGTATCGAGCAATGAGGCATATCATAATGGTTGTTCGTCTGTATAATTAGGCAGTACGCCAATTCTCTTCTACACTTGAAACCATAGATAGTGATCATAACAAATTTTGCAAAAAAAAATACGACTAAGTACCTATTCTTAACGTCACATACTCATAGCATATAACTCGGGATATCGAATAATAATAGGTTAAGGAATCAGGATGGTGCACTCCATTTCACAAAAAACGGTTCAAAAACATTTATTTTATAAATAAAAAAAGCAAAATTTGTGCATAACATATGTTGAAAAATATCTGATTCTAGAAACTCATCAAAATTTATCTAAATTTATAAAAATTCGTTATATAAATTTTATTACAAAAAAAAACCGTGACCCGAAATATGTTAAGTACTTACCTACCTAGTAATCGGTTTCTATTGGCCAAGTGTATATTTTTTTTGCCTATATACATCTTATTACTATCTTATACCTATCTTATACCTATCTTTTTTTTCTGTAACTCCTATCTTTTTCTTGTCGAGTCGAAATGGCAAAAATCTTATTTTATCCCTGGCCAGTACGTGGCAACGCCAACCACCATATCGTTGGCCTCGCAAAGGCCTTTTATCTACAGACATAGTCCAGTTACAGTTTTTTTTACATTATCTAAAAGTTACTAAAGGCGTTAGGCATGTCTTTTCGCCATAAGACATATCAGTCACATTTTTATTGTAAAAAAATTCAAGGTTATATGTGTATTAGGGTCATCGCAAACGAACTGCCATCTAAAGAAATAAAGGCCTATTGATTACTTTTTTTACAAATAGTCGGGTAATGTCATAGGCATAATGCAACATCTTTCTTTTAACTTTAGTGAACGAAGGGTAGGTATTATTATTGTTCGTTGTTATGTTTTCGTTCAGTTTTTTTTTCTTATCTGTAAATATACTAAATAAAGAAAAAATATGTTATGATTCTTCTTTTTTTTTTGGCGACTGAGGGTCGTGTTCATTATGTCGAATGAAACACACACAACGACTATCTTGGCAATGTTAATAGAGTGGTTTGCCATTGCCTTCTCCATTTTACACACTAGCTGATAATCATCAACTAGAGTGTAGGTTTCCTGACGATATTTTCCTTCACCGGAAACAAGTGGTGGTTTGTGAAAACTACCATACTTGAGTCAGACTTCTTTGACAGTATTAATTCAGAGGTTTTAATTCTTCATTTCTCTTGTCTGTGGTGAGACTTAAATCTATGTTTTACGTGTAAACATAAACATTTTAATTTATGTTAATTTATGTGAAAAATTTAAAAAGTGTAAAACAGTTATCCATGTATCGTCACTTTGTCCCGTTGACTTTGATAAGTCACTTGCGTATTGTGAAAAAGAAAAAAAAAAGATACAGATGATTTTTTTTATACATTTTTTTGTGTGCCAATTATTTTGGCCAACTGTATCAATGCTTATTCGATTAACAGAACCGAAGAAGGTTATCCTGTTTCATTTTTGTCTGATTGTAAGTATTTTTTACTGTTATATAAGTGTGGCAAAATTCGGTGAATAAAAATGTAATGTGTAGTGTACTATAGTGCTTACCCTACTTTTTTATAATTTAAGTGTCTTTTTTATCAATTAGTGTAAAAGTAGGTGTATATAAAAGCTTGCTAAAACGACTGCCCAACAAAGGAGTGTTATGTATTCAGGGTTCATGTAGGGTATGTGAATTTCACACATTACATATATGTGTGAGGTATCCCTAGATTCCTAGGTTATCCCGAGTTAATGACGTGCCATTCTCGAAATTTTCAAGAAAATCGAAAACTTTCTTGGAAATTTATCGGAATTATTCTTGAGAAAAGAAAATTTTCCTAAAAAACCGAAAAGTTCTAGAGAATTTTCAAAAATTTTCAAAGGAAGTTTTCGAGAATAGGTAAGTTTTGGGCGGCTCACCACTATCCAAGGTAAATTAGGCTACGTGGCATTTGGAGCTGCAGTCTTTTTTTTTTGTAAAATTAATCGTGTGGCTTACACCATTTTTTTTTTAATTTTCAGGTCCGGGCTCAATGAAGGCTACACATATTTCAGATAAAGGAAAACGTGACATTGAGATTTATGTCTTTGGGTATTACGCCCCTTTCGGCGAAGGGCGAACCCGTATGTACACGTATTATCAGGTAAAACGACTAGCGACTGACCCTACTATAGATTGGACCAGACGAACGATACTATACATACCCGGATGGTTTGACAATATCAAGAACCTACCAATGGGGTATGTCATGAGGAAGCTGTACAAACGTTTGGGATATAACGTATTGATACTTAACATTTTAAATTTCATGATACAAGAATGGCCCATGTAAGTATATACTCATTTATTATATTTCTACTTATCTTATGTGAACATAATCTTCCTGAAATTTCACATACACATGGTTAGAAGTACTGAAAAGGACATAGGGTACCTTTCATCCTGGGAAAAAACTGTTCCGGCGGGAAATTCACGCGGGCGAAGCCGCGAGCAAAAACTAATCCATACTATCCATACTAATATTATAAATGCGAATGTTTGGATGTGAGTTTGTGAGTTTGTGAATTTGTGAGTTTGTGAGTTTGTGAGTTTGTGAGTGAATGAATGAATGAAAATTTTATTTGAAAGCTTTGCACACACATGCTTATAAGTAGGTACTTAAATCTAAAACTAAAACTAACAATACACAGATTCAGCAAGTGTGCGCTGCAGCAATTCAAAAAGGCCATAGCTCAGTGAAAATCTTTGCTCACAGCTATGATGAGCAAAGCACTGGTTTTCTGCTATGGCCTGATTGTTAACCGACTAAGTATTTCTACGCTGTTACATTATACAAGCACAACACAGCACAGCGATCAAGCACATAATAAAACGAGATTAATTTAGTATAAACCAAGAGATAAATAAATATAAATACATAAATATTGAAATTGTAACGCAATAAATAATACTTATAAGTCATGTCCAGTGTTATAGATGTAGTTGTCATGTGAATGTTGTCATGTCCGTTGTTATAAAAGTACACATATTTATAGCATTAAATGGCAAAATCCGTTACCAACCAACCACGCGGTATACCTAATCTTTGTTTAGTTAATAGTGACTCTTTGAAAAGTTTTTTAAAAGAATATTTGGACGTTGAATTTCTTATAGGTGGAGGAATATTGTTCCAGCATTTGGTTGCTAGGTAACGGAAGCTGCCGGCGAAAGCTGCAGTTTTGTGACAATAACCTGCTAATATTATTCCGCGGGTTTTTCGAGTACCATATCTTTGGTAAAATGCTGATACCCTTAATTTGGAAAACAGATATTTGGGTTTTTTAAATTTTAACACGTCAAACAGGAGAGATGCAAGGTGCAAGTGTCTTCTTGACTCCATATTCAAAGTAGAAGCTGCGTTCAAGTAAGGTGATATATGACTTCTAGGTGGTATGTGAGGATGTTTGTTACTCAATCACGCAAAATCTACTGGACGGATTTCGATGAAATTTGGTACAGAGGTAGATAATGACCTGGAATAGCACATAGGCTACTTATCCCTGCTTTTTATCCCGGGAAAAAGCACTGTTCCCGTGGGAAATTCACGCGGGCGAAGCCGCGGGCAAAAGCTAGTTTTAAATAAAACGCGGCGCGTGCGTTGCTTCTTTATACAAAATGGGTTCGCTCATATTAGTTCGTTGGCTCATATTCATAAATTCTTTCACCAGTAGAAAGAATGCCAAAGTTTTTGAATTCACCCTTTAGAAATACCTAGCATAAGTGAGCACTAAGAAAGGATTTTTGGAAACCACCCCTGATGAGGTGAAAAGCGAAGTTAACACAGGAGAAGTAACGGGCAAGAGCTAGCATTTTCATACAAAGTTTTATTAACGGCTAAATTCATCTGCTGTAATTTATTTGGCAATAAATGTCTCTTTCACGCTCAAAATAAAATTCAAAATGGAAATTCGATTTGATTGAGTGTGTGTGAGTCTGCGAAGGAATTTCAGAGTCCTATGCAACATATGTCAGCAGGCGGCAAAATAACGCGTTATTGTATGTGACCCTTCCATGTATTTTCCAGTCTTATGTATGGGCGCGTCGTTAGTATAACTTTTAGGTTTCTAAAATAGACAATATATTATATTTGTAGGTATGTCACTCGTCTTTATTTTTTAGTTCCATTACTGGTACATGTTCGTAGATTACCCTGTTGTAGTTCATCTAATATTATATTTTTTTACAGATTAAAAAATAATTCTCGTAATACTTTTCTTTATTTAGGTATATTTGAAACATGCTTCGAGAAATGTTTAAATTTGAATATTTTATTTTTAGATGCATAAAATACGGTAACAAGGTACCTACTTTTTTTTTAATTTATTCAAAACAAGTTTTTGTTGTATTTATATACTCACCTAGACCAAAGAAAAATACACTGCCTTTATAACAACAAATAGTTGTCAATTTCCGCCAATTGTTTTAATTATGCAACTCATGAATTCACGTCAGATTATATAATCTTCATGTGCTCGTAGTAACCGCAGAATTTGGAATGATACAGACAAAATAGAAGTAGAAGTCGCTTTATTTTGTCGCCGATTGACATAAGCCGCTAATGGGCAAAGGTCATCATTTTTTCATCCGCAAACCATCATCATGACATTTTATTTTCCCATTGCTGGGGCACTGGGCTTCCTTATATGGAGGGACGGAGGTTAGGCCATGACCCACTACGAGGGTCCAATGCGAATTTGAGTTTTTACAACTGCAAATAATAGCCGGGAAGTGCCTTTCGAAGCACACCGTTTCGTTACTACATGAACCAATGTAACAGAAAAGTAATGAACAGTAAATCGATTTTTCACCTTACGTCCATTTGACGGTAGAGAAACAGCCAAGGCACATATTTTTAGGTCGTCGTAGAGTTTGTGAAATTACAGCTCCTAAAGTTAGTGTGGTAGAGTTAGCTTGGCTCCAGATGAGATCTGATAAATTGACAGGGCGAGCCATATGGTCTCCTCTTGGCAAAACTTTACATGTAACTGTTTAGGTAGGATTAAAATTTTCTACGAAATCTCTCGTCCAATCTCTGTCTATATTAAAATTGATAAAATACATTTCAGAGCATCTCGCGCCATGATGGCTGTGGGTGAACAAGTGGGTGAGATGATGGCCAAGCTAGCACAATACCAGCCCAAGTTCGACCCCAAGAAGTTGGAACTTACCGGCATCAGCCTCGGAGGACAAACCATGAGCTTCATTGCAAAGAGATACTATAAAATTACAGGCAAGTAGTTTTGCATTAAACAATGTAGCACGATACATCGTTTAATGTCGAAGTCGGAAAATGTCAAAGTCAGAGAATGTCATGGTCAAAGTCTTATATATAAAAGTTGTCTGTAATCTGGTGTTTAGATGTCGTGTCTCAATTGTGTCTCAAGAGCCAAAGAAATTGAAAGAAGGTCACAAGATCTCTGTAAAACTTCTATGTTTTATTACAATTTCTTTGGCTTTTGAGACACAACCGAGGCACGACATCTACGTTTGTAATTTATAGAATCAATGGCCAGTTCATACACAACATGATTATCATCCTCCGTTTGTCCTTATCCCACTTCAAGTAGGGCCTGTACAGAGCTAGTTTTTTCCACGTTGTTAGTTTTTTCCACCTTTCTCGGTCCGACATTAATGGGTCATATACTACTCATCACTTTAGCCACAAATCTCCGACATGGCCTTAGTATTAGAATTGGGTCCACAAACTCAATACCAGAAAATCAAGAAATTCACCCAATTCTATTCCTGAAACAAGTTCTCCTCTATCCATTTTAAAAGCAACATGAAACCAACTACTTCAAAGTTACTCTAATAGCATTACCTTTATCGGACAAACTAAGTCAAGGATGGGATTAAAAATAATATTAGTTACATGACAAGACGTACATACAGGATACTTTTTTTAAATCATTGGCATCCTTTCTACTGGTGAAAGTACTCATGAACATGAGCAACTTTTTGTATGGGACCGACTCAATCCGATGGAAAAAAAAAATCAGCTGTTCCATACATTTCGGGTGAGTAGGTATTGGAAAATAGTATGGAACAGCAGATTTTTTTCCATCGGATTGAGTCGGTCCCATACAAAAAGTTGCTCATGTTCATGAGTACTTTCACCAGTAGAAAGGATGCCAATGATTTAAAAAACACCCTGTATATTGACTGTATACTTTTTTCAATGTTATTTAACTTTATAGGTGTTAAATTCGCAAGGATGACTGGAATGGACACTGCTGGCCCCTGCTTCAGAAACCGAGGACCTGAAGGCAGGGTTGACGAAAGTGACGCTGACTTTGTGGAATTGATTATGACAAACATAGACACATACGGCATGGCTGCTCCAGTAGGACATGTCAACATTTACGTCAACGGTGGGGAGTACCAACCAGGAGATGGATACTGGATGGCGTGCGGTCCTTTTTGCAGTCATTCTCGAGGCGTTCTTATACATATGCTTTCATTGTTATACCAGGACTCCTTTATTGCCATAAAATGCGACTCCGTTCAAGATGCAAGAGATGCAAATTGCTTTGATAGAAAACCTATGGAAACCATCACTTTAGGACCGAAATTGGACAAAAATGCAAGAGGTATATATTATTTAGCTACTACGAATTTAATCCCATACTTCATGGGTGAAAGAGGATTGAAGAAGGAAAATGATTTTGTTATGAATAAGTTGACTGCAATGAATAAGGATGTATTGACATATTAAGCTGTTGTTTGGATTAAATAAAATTAAAAATTAAATGTGACATATATTATTTTGTTCACTGATTTTATAAGATAATTTATGTATAAAAATGTCATCCTAATAGGAAACCAGGAACCGGGTTAAATTTAACTTGCGCAATTTTTCTATATCTGAAACTTGTAATATAAACCTAACCAAGTTCAACAACTATACATAATGAAATACCAGCGACGTCAAGATAACCGGATCAGCAAATCTTATTTGACAATATCCACTGCTGAATATTCTCATGATTTTAAGCTTTTCTCATCTCGTTTTTCCATAATGTAGTTTATATCATCGGACCAGCTTACTGTTGACTTCCCTATTCGTCCCTGACCTCTCACCACAATATATTGTCAAAACTTTTCTCTTGTGTTGTTTTCGTAACAGGTTGTCTAACATATGGTTGAGTTGCCTTGCCTAAAATTTGGGAGGGACCACACTCATCGCTGGACAGCGAGTTCTTCGGACTTAGGGCCGGTCTTTACCTAATCGGAGAGGAGAGAAGATGAGTATCAACCCATAAGAACACATCTCCCCTCCTTTCCGCTCTGGTAGAGTAAGCTTAACTACCTACCTAGGCCCCCACGCCGTGAGTTGAGGGGACAATTTCAAATTCGCAGAAGCTCTCAATGAGTACGTCTGGCTGGCTTTATGCCAGTGTTGACTAGGGCGCCGGGCGCTTGGCGTTGGCTGCCAGACATTGATTGTCAAAATTTATAAAATAATTGTTATTAGCCCTTTTTTATGTATACATTGGCTAATGTACGATATACGCTGACTATCATGTTTAGATTATTAGTTTTTAGTGTTACTCAGATTTATTCATACTTTTCATGAATTTTATTTTAAATTTGTAACAAACTGCATTAAAGATCTATGACTGTTTCTGAATTCTATCTCTTTATGACAATTTCCTATTTTGCTCAGGTTCTACGAATAATGTTTGATAAGTATCAACTTATTCAAACTAAACTATTTTAACATTCCTTTTTTAGGGTTCCGTAGTCCGACAAGGAACCCTTATAAGATCGTTCAGTCCGTCCGTCCGTCCTAGTCTGTCACAGCAGAATATCTTATACGTTTATGGACTGATTTGCATGTAACTTGGTTCGAGGATACTTCACATATAGATCTCATTTTTTTAAATACAAAAAAATTTAAATTACCCCATTTTAAGGGTACCTCCCCATATACATGTAAAGGGGGGTGAATTATTTTTTGAGTGCACCCCTGTGTGTGGGATATCGATGACAAGGACTATGAAAATAAGGTAGGGTTTTCATACAACACTTTTTTATCAGCTTTACCATTTGCGAGATATAGCCCGCCAAAGTCGTTTACACGGTGTGTCCCCCCTGTAATTTCTAAAGTCTTGGACCTATAAACTTCAAATCACTCACGTAAAGAAACAGGCGCGGAAACTCTTATTTAAAATTATTTCGGGAATCCTGTGATGAATACTTTTAAAGTTATAAACAAAATAAAAATATATACTTTCTTCCAAAAGAATAGGTTTAGGTAGACAGCGCGGTGCCAAAAATGACTACGGAACCCTACTTTATGCGTGGTCCGACACGCACTTGGCCGATTTTTTATTTTCATTTACATTCATTCAATTAATACAATCTTAAAAAATTTTTCCAAAAAAAAACGAACCGACTTCCATTGTAAAACTTAAAATCATGAAATAACTTAATAAGCAGATTAATCAAAAAGAAAAATGTATTGGCATGCTACCTACTGTTTGAGGTGAAGTCGAATAAAACAATAATTTCGGAAATCAGTCCACTATAGGCGGAGAAATCGGCGAACATACATAAAAAAAAAACATACATACATCGAAACATATAACCTCCTCCTTTTTTGGGAAGTCGGTTGAAAATATGGATTATTAGGTATACAAATGATATGTTTTGCAGTACCAACCTAAAACAAAGGTAATACCTAGGTATAATAAAGTTTTCAAAAAGTATTCAGTACCAGAACGTGGCTTAGAATTGGACTGACGTTTACATAAGTGAACAACAATGTGTGTTGCAGATGAATGAATACTAAATAAATTGTAATGTTATGAAGAATGAAGATATTTTAACTATTCATCCTGAAAATCAGGCAAGCAGTATGCGTGATCTCAGTTCCATGTAACAACCACTTGAAGATTGTTTGTCTTGGCGTCCGTCGACACTTTGATTCACAGGATTATAATTGGATTATAATGAGAGACATCTCAATCTGTCAACGCATATGGTTCGGTCGATGATTTTTCTGATTATTTAAATTTCTGTGGTAACACCAAATCTCCACATTATAATAAAATTGTAACTAGTCCCTGTTTTAGTTATGTATTTTTAGCTCCTACTCTTAAATGTTTGTTTATATCTATTCGTTTGTGTGCTCTTTATAATATTTGTCTTCTTTGTGTTTGACTTGGCATTAGGAGAATATACCAATCATATTTAGAAGGGGATTTAGGAAATCTTCGCCCTATGCCAAATCTAATCATGGTATTTTCAAATTTTCCAAAGTCAGCACTCCTATGATGTGGTAATGCTTTCAACAATAGTAGGGTTATTTTGTTTGTATACAATAAGTACAATATAAAATCCTTTATTGTAGAGTAAACAAATTATACAATATACATAACGAAAACAGAAAATTTAAATGACAATAAAATTCGCAAGAGGCTGCCTCATCGCTAAACGTTTTTTTTCAGGCACACTTTTTGAAAATTGCTCATTTTAAAATGGTCTTTCCCCAAGACTGCAGTATTTGATTGACAGCTTCTCAAAATACAAAAGCAGGCCACGGCAGTTTGACACTGCACCGCACCGCCCACCAGATCACTCTTGGCTTCGCACCAACTCGTAAAGCGGTGGACTTATGACAGACAATCACGCTAGATTTGATGCGAAGGACCAGCATTTTGGATTTAAGAGGTTTTGACTTTGGTTAGAAGTCTATGTGAAATATGATCAAATTTTCATAGGTAGATATGCATATGAGTTTGTACTATGATATACTTATATGGATGTAGAGAGAGAGAATTATGGAGAGAAAAAACATTTAACGCCAACCCCAGATAATGGAAACACATAAGGTATCTTATCAAACTCATCGTCGAATTTGTATAACAATTTGACTCATGTGCATTTTCTCTTGGCCACAATCTTGCCCGAGGACAGAGATGAGGTCTACGGTGTAGCGAGCTTACCCACCCAGAAGCAACCTCACTCTGGTTTTGAAGAGAGTCAGGTTGTATGCGTTAGGAAACACAGACGCAGGCAGGGAGTTCCACTCCTTTGCTATGCGCTGTTTTATTCATTGTTACAATACGTTACTGTAACAAGAATGTTTTATAGTTGTAGATGAATACAAAATATATTGTAATGCGCTTTGCTGTGCGCTGTCACTTTCATTGTTTCAATACTGTAATGAGATGCTCCATTGACGCAATATATTTTCACTTATATTAATGACTGTAAAGTTAAATTTATAGTATAATTTTATAGTACTCTATTCAGTCTGGCAACATTCTTACGATGCAGATTCGAATTGCATCAATAAAATTAGTGTCTGAGTCATGCTACATACAACAGGACCAATGTAAAACATTGGCACAAACATTAGGTACATTTGTTTACCAACTGCATCTATTAGCAATAGGTACAGAAGGCTATCCAAAATTAGTTTGAGTATTTGCAATAATAATTAAACTTCTTTAGGTGCAAGTGCAATGAGCATTGACTGAATGACACTGAGGTGAAATGCTCGGCTATTCTTATTGTCACTTTCTGGATCCTTTATAAGATCAGTTCCATTTCAAAATAATAGTGCATCATTGGACAATTAACACAGCGCATTAAAGTTACAGTTACACACCAACGATATGAAGATGTTAAGATGGGCCGGGGGAATGACGCGTATAGATTCGAAGTAATTCAAAAGTAACAATAATTCAAATACTTAAAGAAGGTCGTCTGCGTTGGTATGGTACAGTTTGAGGCGCAATGAAAATAACCCGAAAAAGCAGGTCCTCAATTTCCCTGAAATACCTAAGGGTTTACGCAGACGCAGATCACCAGCCACATGGTTAAATAATATGGAGAAGGAGATACATAAGGTAGTAGACAGCTCTGGCGCAGATGTATGAGAAGACCTGACCCCAAATAAAATGGGAGAAGGGGTGGACGAAGAAGAGTACATATTGTCACATGATTTTATATAGACATGTATGCATGCTGCAGCTCCATCGGCATCCAAGAAGTAAGCTCGGAAGTAATTTAAAGCTTGTAAAAAACAGTTTTTACCTACGTACGCTTGTTTCATCTAACAATCTAAATAGCAAGATATAATTCGGCTATACCCACTAACATCATTATAAAGGGCAGCACTGATCGTAAATTATGACCGAAACGTAAACACAGGAAAAATTGATCAAACGAATCCATTATCAGAAGTTAGCATCCTTTAGGGCCATCGTACAGTGAAGATGATATTATTTAGGGCTATGAGACATGACCATGACCGGATCCTTGGGGTCCAAGACCCGGGGGACATCAAATTTTGGTTACATGAGTACGGGCTTGGACATTTATTTGTTTGTTACGTACTTTTCCACGAAAGCTACTGAATGGATTTCGATGAGGTTGATGATGATACACGGGTAAAGTGAAATTCCTTTCTTTGTGCTCACCTATATAAAGAACCTCTCTACAAAATTATAAATTTCTGCGTTTAGCGGATTCAGTCAGCGTCCAATTTCATATAATACTAGCTTTCGCCCGCGCCTTCGCCCGCGTGAATTTCCCACGGGAACAGTGCTTTTTCCCGGTATGAAAGGTACCCTATGTCCTTCTCCGTACTTCCAGCTATGTGTATGCGAAATTTCAGGAAGATTGATTCAGTAGATAAAGCGTAAAGATGTAACAAACGAACAAACCAACAAACAAACAAACTCACTTTCGCATTTATAATATTAGTTAGGATACCTTTATAAATCTCATCTCCGGGCCATCAAGTCCAAGGCCAGTGCAGCAGCAACGGAAGTAGAGAGCCTCAAAAGGTGCAAATATATGGTTATTGGCAATAACTACATTTTTGAGCCTTTTGGGGCGGAAACGTTGGGTCCATGGGGTCCATTAGCTCACCAGCTTTTTATTTTTATTTCAAAAAAGCTGGTCGAGGTATCCCGCGATCAACGGGCTGGCAGCTTCTTTGGCCAAAGGCTAAGCTTTGCCATACAACTTTGCAATGCAGCCAGCCTTTTAGGCACGTTGCCGCTGGGCTACGCTTTTGTCTTGAGGGGGTTACAACTTGTAATTATTTTTTTTTATTTTTGTATTCCTTAGTTTTTAACTTTAGCAGGTATTTTAAATTAATTACTTCAATGAAATGTATATATAAGTTGTTCTTAAATAAATGTCTTATATAAATAAAAAAATAGATTATAGATATATTTTCCAAACAAAAAAAAATTAGCAGTTATACGGAACAAAGATGCTCAAAATAAAAATATAATGTAGTGACTGTTTACCCTAAAGTGCGTGTGCCAGATTCCCTTGCGTGCGCAGAGCCATAGCAGTGATCAAAAATATCGACGGCATTATCATGTTGATGGGAGAATAATCACGGAACCATAGATACACAAACAGTTATGAAATTCCAGCTGGTTTACAAAAGTTGGCAAATGCCCTACGTATGTATTACATGTTTTTGTACCCTATTTCTTTTTGATACTGAATCGTGCTAGTTTTGAAGAATATGTTACAATCGCATATGAGCAGCTAGCTTTTTGGGCACGTTACCACGGAGCAACACTCTTGAGGGGCTTTATACATTTTTTTTTGTATTGTTGTTACAATTTCATTCTTAATTACCTACTTATCGACCGATCATCATTAATTTCTACATGTTGTGGGTACAGATAATGGCATAAAAACCTTTCATCCAGATAAAAATCTGTTTCTGAAGGATACACATACACACGCTAATACTTATTTAATATTCACTTATTTCTTTAAATCTTCAGAACCATTCTATAAAGATCTTATCAAAATTTCAATCTGCAAATTCAGCTAACTTAACACCCACATCAGAATAGTCGACAACGATAAACGGTCACTAATATTTCCAACTTGCAGATTATTTTTGACATCATAACATTAAACTTCCAGCTGGATTTATTTCACTGCTTACGAAATCGGATCACTCTGATTTAGAGCATGTGAGTGTAAACATGCCCTGGATTCTAGGTGGGCGATTAATTTTAGGCAACAAAAGTGTAGGAACGCTAGACTTCGATTTTACGCGACCTCAATAGGAAAACTTACCGGATGCAAAGAGGTAACAAAGTAACTTGTTACTATGTTTTAAATTAGGGAACTAAATCATAAATTTAGGCTTAAATGCGGTGCGTTATATGCCTCATGAGTTAAATTCAATCTGACTCATGTTCGACCACCAACCAACGATTTTCAATTGACAAACTTCGAAGATAAGATTTTCTTATAAATTTAAATAATTGACTAATTTTACAGAAATTAGTACTTCCCTCTGCATACGTTTATTTACTTAAAACTGAATTTACCATTTACCATTATCATCATAATAGCATTCTCTACCAATCAATCTACAATGTTCGCATCATAATCCAAAAGCATTAACTTACCTTGCAAAAGCTGGATTGTAGCTTGATACTCTGCAAGTTTCTCATCAACGTATCCCTCCTGTGACTGGCTGGCGATGATCTCCGCGGTGGAAGGTCCTCTCTCCTCGTCTTCCTCATAGATCATCGGCCTCGGAGGAGGAGGCGGCTCCAGAGGCACTCCCGCGTAATCATACTCCCGGACCGGCTCATACGGAGACTGGTAGTAGTATTCAGGACTCTGTCCCAACGTTGGAGACATAGGGTAAGGAGAAATAGAGAAACTTGGTGATGGAGAGTGTGGACGGAAAGAATGAGGTGAATGCAAAGGTCTGAACGGTTTTGGAGATGGCTGAACAGGTGGGGGAGAAACTATTGCTGTTGAGTGTCTCGGGCCTGAGATGAGAGGTGGTGGGCTTGGAGCCCATGGCGAGGGAGGTCGGTAGTGTAGGGGGGAAGGTGAGCCGGGGGGAGGGGGCCGCGCGCGCCCACGGCCGGGGGGATGCGACATGTCGCGGATTGCTTCGAGTCAATCCGGTGTCACGCCACCGTTGGCATCGCTGGAACAAGAAAAAGAGAAGTTAAGATAAGAGTGATACAGGATGCAAACTGCTGATATATGGTAATTATGAGGAGATTAGTGAAAGAAATTAGTTTATCCAAAAAAATGTGTGATGGCATACTTTTATTTTAAAGGAGTATCTTAAAAATTCATACAAATCTCCGTTCTATAATTGCAACATCATCTAGATTTCAGTATATGAGTATTTCTCAAAATAAATGTACGTAACGAAATGGTTGTTACGAAATAGTTAGAAATTTTGTTACGAAATAGTGCTAACAATGTTACGAAATAGTAGAGATAGGGCTTGTTTACAATGATGCAATAATTCTTTAAAAAATTAGTTACCCGACTGCATACTGAGGGTTATGTTTTTTACACGTATCTATGTATGTACGTTAGTTAATATTCTTTACTAGCTTTTGCCCGCGGCTTCACCCGCGTGAATTTGCCACGGGAACAGTGCTTTATCCCAGGATGAAAGGTACCCTATGTTCTACTCCGTACTTATAAATTTCAAGAAGATTAGTTCAGTAGATAAAGTGTGAAGAGGTAATAATGTTTAGAAAAAGCAGTGTTCCCGTGGGAAATTTACTGACGAAGCCGCGGGGATAGGTTAATGTTAATATATACAAAAAAAAACATTACGAAATTGTATTAACGAAATAGTTTATTGATACGGCTCATTTTGTTTTTCGCATTTATATTATTATTTTATTATGAAACCCCATAGAAAATCTATTTTATACAAAAAGAACGTTTAGTTAAGATTTAAAATACACCAAAATGCACAATATTAACACATGAGGTATATGGTTCTACGAATTATTGACATTTGAAAAAGGTAGGGTGGCGATTTCATTTTGTATGGAAGGAAAAAAAGATGGTTGTAAATAAGTCAAAAATTTGGTATAATTAAAGCGATTTTACTGTTAATTTATTTGTTATTTTAAAGATTAAATGTTTGCCCTTCACAATTACGCATTTTTTGGTTTTAATTTTTTAGTTTAAACGTATAACTTCTGTACTATATCGTGGCACACTTTTTTTTTCTCAAATGTACACTTTTTTTGAGAAATACTCATAAATATATTTCCCAATACAACAAGTTGATTTGGCACCAGTTCCTCTGACTGACATCCCATATGCGACAAACTAAACGACAAAACACATTTGTGAAATACTCTCATTTCACGCACGAAATTAACTTCTTACTCACAACCAACCTATCGTACTACCAGCCCTGGATCTAGGGGGGCCGAAAGCCGGAACCCCCGGGCGCAGTTCCTGAGGGGGCGCAGTAATGGCCAGACCAGGATACAAATACAGTATGACGTCTTTATAGTCACGTCACGTTTGTGAATAAAGCCAAAAGTCGTTAGACCCGAAGACCGCATTTAGCTGGATAGTGGGAAAATTGGTGGAATAGGATATACGAAGATAAATTGCACTTTTTACTCATGCACGGTGCTAGGAAATTTTCCAAGGGTGCAATTCAATCCCTAAGGAGGTAAAAGGGGTGAAAAACAAAATGCAAGCGGGCGAAACCGAGGGCAGAAGCTAATAAGTAGCACAGAGGTTCCTTATAGTAACGTGACAAGGGGCGTCACCACGAAGTTTCTGCCTCGGTTGGAGAAAATCGTAGATCCGGAGCTGCACGATATGAAAGGAGGAAACACAGTAACACAAATTGCTCGATTCTGAAAGCGTACAGCTATTTTGGGATTCTTCAGTCGGGTTACGAAGTGAGATGGAACGTTGAACATGTGCTTGGTACTGTATTAGGATTAAATTAGTTTCAAAGTACGTAATGATGCTGATTCGGCCGATAGCTTTTTGTTAGTTTCAGTGAGGTTGAATGTAGCTGTTGATAACATGACTGGTTGTCTGATTGATTTACATCAAGGCAGACCCGAAGCCGCTAAATGTAAGTACCTAGTTGTAATTTTTTAAGTAAAGAAAAAAAAGAACGAAAAAAAAAGAGAAAAAATAGAAAGGTTTCCTCCGTTGAAGTAGCAAAGATCAAGAGTACTGCTATGAATAGGCTTAAAAAACACTAAGAAAGGAATGTTACAATTCACCTCCAAGCGGGTGAAATGGATGGTAGACGAAATTCACACGGGCGATGCCGAGAACAAAAGCTTGTTTTGTAATAAGTTTCAAAATAAGCAAGACAATATAGGTATTTTTAACTGAAAGGATTTTAGATTTCTCCTGAATCTGGACATTGTATGCTCTGAATTTTGGAAGAAATCATAAAAATAGATTTATGAAGGAATACAAATTCAAGCGTAGTTGAATCGCTAAAAAAGGTCTTATTGGCTCCTTTCTCATCAAAGCCAATAATCTATTACATAAATTCTCATATGCTCTGGCACCATTGGAGTCCCGCCAGACTGCAACCATAGAGACTTTTTTTTACTTTTTTTTGCAAATAGACGTCTGGCTAGCAGGCACTCTGCCATCTTCTAAAAAGGTCGTTGACTACAGCGCAGCGACATTATTATTGTGTAATTGTTGATAAATTCTAAAATAATTTGAGATCGTTGCACGATCGAGGTCTTATGAAACTCGTCTGTCTGTTTTAATTATATGTTAAAGTATTTATAGTCATTTTACGAGGCTACCTAAGCCTAATGAATGTAAACTTTTAAATAAAATCCAATCCTTGTTAGAAAAGAAACGATACAACAAAGTGTAAGCTTGTGATAAAAAGAAATTGCTGTCTTTCCAGCCTGCAACGTTATCTTTTAATTCGAGATGACAGACATTTCATTACCTACTTTTGATTATGGAGGTAATAGGTATAATAGATTTAAGCATATTAAACGTACTCGAAAGTAATAGCAATAAATTATTTTTATTTAATAACAAAGCTGGCGAATTCTAACCGATACATCGTTTAATGTCAAAGTCGAAAGATAGCCAAGAATCGACAGTAAGAAATCTCTTTTTAGTTATCTCACGTAAATAGAAGCAACAAGTTGTTAACCACGGAATCATGACGCGAAAATTAGAAATAAAATGAAGACTAATCATCAATAACAGAAGCAGAAGCCAAAACAGACTAGATCCTAAGAGGGATGCAACAATAAAGTAGTTATTTCTGAAGCTGCGTGGGAGTGGATTAGATCAAAGTTGAAAAATAGCCACCGGCAGCTGTTGCGAGCATCACTCATGCGCGATATCGATTAATGTCAGAAAATGACGTGGGCTACATGGGTTAGTTAGACAGGTAATCAGTTCCGTATAAAGCACTCGCAAGCCTAATCTATCGATAACTGAATTCGTAATGCCCATATAACTAATTCATAACATTCTAATTTCTATGGTACTGCTTGAGTAGGCTTTCCTTTAAACGTTCTAGGTATGATATTAAAGTTTATACTAGTAAGTACTCGTTAACTATGTAGCTTGGACGATTTTATTGACGTACGCAAAATTCGTAGTTTTTCTATTGCTATTAGTACTCGTAGAAGTTCAGTAGAAGGTATTCTATCCATCCCGTCAGTCATGAAGTTAATAAAATATTATTGAATCCAACTAGTCAATACTTGATATAGTCCATGTTTTGGTATAATTTTACAACTGCTTGCCTGAACTATCACCCTTTTTAAAATGTATCCTTTAGTTACCTCGTTCTACATCTTCTTCAATAAAGGGAGGTCCAATTCTGAAGCCATAAGTCGCAAGCACCTAATATAAGTTTCACTCCGCTCCAATCATCTGTCCCATCATTTTCCCTGATTATAAAATTAGCCTTGACGTGTGCACGACGGTTGCACTATGATATTTTGAAAGACATAACTGTTAGATAAATTATATTGGACTTCTGCCAAAATTGGTGGACGGAAAGAGACTTTTAACTTTTAATTTTACGCGAAGACATATTATCATGGGAACCTTGCCCTTATTTCGGGTAATTTGGGAAGATGTCTTCACTTCAGTCACTTCTTTAGCAGATAATATGTAACTGGGCATGTTGAAACTAGAACAACACCCAAATTGTTATAGTCTAGTCTATATTCTTCGACAAGCACCGAAAGATTTTAGAATAATCTATACATATAATAAAACAGTAAAAATATTTTGTCTGTACATTTGACTAAAATGGATAGAGGGACACTTAAAAAGAATAATAGAAAGCAAAAAAATTTTTTTGGAATTTCTTGTCTGTCTGTCTGTCCGTCTGTCTGTCTGTCTGTCTGTCTGTCTGTATGTATGTACGCGTTTCACGCAAAAACTACTGGACGGATTTGAATGAAACTTTTTTTGTTGTATAGCTGTTAAGCCTGGGCAACATATAGGCTATAATTTATTTTGAAAACTGGAACACCTGATGAAGAACCTTAACAGAACAGCTAAACTATAAGAAATATGGAAATGATGCCTTAACAAAAGTCGTTCAACCTGATGAGCATTTTCTGATGACGTATAAAAATTGAAGATCTGGAACATCTGATGAAGAACTGCAAGAGACTAGCTACACTATAATATATATGGAAATGGCGCCTTATTAAAAGTTGTTCAACCTGATTAGCATTTTCTGCTGACGTATAAAAATTGAAGATCTGGAATATCTGATGAAAAGCTCCAAGAGATTTTTCATCTAAGCGAAACTCACGCGGGCGAAGCCGCGGGCGACAGCTAGTGTAAAATAAATACAATAGTATTAATAAAGTATTGTGAGGAAACTTTTATTCAACCATATGAACGATTAATATTCCACTTTGCATTCAATCATGGGATATTTTAAACTCGGAAAAGACAAATTACGCTTGGTGAATGACATACTAGAAGAGGCTGGCTGTGAAGATGGGTGGTAAGAACAAAATAAGTTGGAGATAAATGAATTCGGGCTAGTATGTACTAGCCATAATTGATTAAGAGTAAAATTTCATCTGATTTATTAATAATAAAAGTGTGAATTAAATCGCGAAGCTTCAGCTTATCATCCGCAGTTTCAACGTTTTTGCACGCTGAAACTGTGGACGATAACTTCTAAACCAAACGCTCCGTTTTATTATCTTCGACGGCCGAAGGTTTGAAGTTCAAGAGGGCTGGCTTGGCCCCAAGCCAGGTACAGGTTAACGCCGAACTCAATGAAAACGAGTGTCAGATGAAGAACCTTGAGAAATAATGTCGGCCATCGGAGCGAACACAAACTGCTTCCTGTAGTTATGCTCGTATTCAAATCCAAGCAGTTATAGGTTCAGCTATTTTGTTACGACTAGTTGTTCTTCTTCACCTTAGCTTTAATTGATTATTTGTTTATTGTTATAAAAGCAATGAGATTTTGTAGTGTTTGGTAGGTATCTCAAAAGAATAAAAATGAGACTCTTGTATGATCACTTTGTTGTCCGTCTGTTTGTCTCTATTTTGTATTATGGGTTTCCTACTTGAGTGCAAAACCGTATATTATTTATTTATTCATACATTTTATCATCGAATTTAGTTCTTCGAAAACCTTTTAACGACATCATGTTTATCCACTACTATTACTACAACTATTGTTACTACTATTGTTGAACTTTATCCTTGGCATTTTCGACTTATTTTACTATTTCAATTTAGTTACATGCCGACACCTATCACAGGTTCCTTTGGGATATTTAGATCTTGATTTTTCAGATTGTCCTAGAGAAGGTGCTGTTCAGCTTTTAAAATTTACTAAGTAATGAATGAAAGCTACTTTTAAAACTGGCATTCATTATGATAAATGCAAAAGTTTGAAGTGTGAGAATGTGTGAATGTACACTTATCTGGAAAAGTACATGTATAGTTCTATTTATCCCGAAATTCCCATGGAAGTGGAGCACCGAGGCACAGCTAGTGTTACATATTTCAGGCCGGTTTGGAACTGGAAGTTTAAGCTAATTTTAGACCTGCATCGGTCTCCAGTGATACAAGCTCCGGATTTAGAACTGGAACGCACGAACGATGATGAATGCTACAAATAAATATTTTCAAAACGACGTTTTTTAGGTTCAGTCATAGCACATACCTCCTAATCTTCTTCTTCTTAGTCGTATCCTCATGACTGAGGGTCGTGACCACCAGTAGCTATAGCTTTTGTGGCTAAGGCCTTCCAGGCAATTCGGTCCTGTGCCTGTTTTAGGGCCAGATGGAGTTTCATGTGCGTTGCGTAGTAGATTTTATTATACCTCCTAATATCAACTGGAAAACCGAGTATTCAAACTCATCGGAAGCCTGATTTATCCCTTTTCCCTTTATGTAAGCATAGAGTTCTCAAAAATTTTTGGCAGACGTTCAGATAGAACTCGAAAACTACATTCATACAAAACATTGAATGATAGTGGTTTGGAAAGCTATAAAAAAACTTATATGAAGTCATATCAGTTCTTGGTAAGCCAATTTATAACATGAGTCAGTGAACTTGAAGGCAATTAAAACCTCGTGAAAATTAACCGTGAGACGCCACTTAGCGGAATTCTGCATATGCAGTCTGTTTTATGCTAGTTCTGGCTACGTCACCGCTCCTACAGTAATTTTCATTGAAGTGGTGTTCAATCCGCATCCGGTAAAGGTAAACATCGTGAAAGAAAACCCTAGTGGACTAGAGTATATTACAGCTTCTGGTATTTGAAAAAATCTGACACTACAGCTGTCTCCAGTATCATCCATAATTATTCACATAGAGCTAGGTACGTCCTGTCGGAGGATTCACTCGATGTGAAGAAGTAAGTAATGTACTTAGTTGGTACTAGATGGTTCGTGTTCTTGCATCTTCCATCTATTACAGATTTTATGTCCTTCATCAATTTCAGGGGATTCGAAATCACTGCTAATTTCGTGGTTTTGAAATCCTGAGAATATTTATTACCTAAGTAGCTTTTGCCCGCGGCTTCGCCCGCGGAATTGAATTTCCCATTCCCACGGGAACAGTGCTTTTTCCCGGGATGAAAGGTACCCTATGTCCTTCTCCGTACTTCCAGCTATGTGTATGCGAAATTTCAGGTAGATTGGTTCAGTAGATTTAGCTTGAATAGGTAACAAACAAATAAACAAACAAAATCACTTTCGCATTTGTTCAGGCTAAGCAGAACATTTTTTACATAATTTTACATTTTTCACGTTTTATAATTTTGTCGTACACAGCACTACATGCAACCTACTTTTACGACATTGACAATAGCATAGTTTTACTTTAGTGTAATAAACGCACTCGGCAGATTCATACGTCGTTTCATTACCATCTTCGCGACCCGGGTCTGTCTGACATTCAGCATAATTGACAATCAGCGTAGCATCTCTAAGTGTACGGAATCCAGGCAGGAGCCCGTACAGTTAGGATTAATAAATGTGTCAAAGTAGTCGTTTTAGATTGAGGTCATATTTTCACTGATATAAGACGATAGACGGCATTTCTATTTGGATATTATTTTGATTTCTGTAGCCGTTACCACCAGTATCACGATAATCGTAAATCCTCAATTTCCGCGAAACTTTTTCGTTTCAAACACAATATCATGTCATCGGATTGTTACAGACAATATTTCATGCATTTCCGCCAAGTCAGAATGTTCCGTAACCGTATGCCGATGATCCTTATGGAAAGGGTCACGCGATCCTTCAACTCTGTCTTTGCCATTTGGGAGTTGTCACGAACGACGAATTTTATTTATGACATGCTCTTTTCCGTGACTTGGTGCGGGTCAAACATGCTGATTTTTTTGGATTATCATTTGCTTTTTATGTGCAATTCTTCTTATTTTCATCTACCTGTACCTACTTATATTTTCTTCAGTCAATTCCGTTTTCTGACTATTTCTGAGTGTTATGTTTTCAGGGTTTATGTATGTATGTAAACTCCATTTATTCTTACCAGTCCTATCATGTAAACAATCTTCACAGTACTTTTGTTGAATTTTGTTGAAAATAAATCAAATATTAGTTCAAACCTAAACATTCTAAAGTAAAACATTTATTAACCACGAAAGTAATTTCCTAAAAAGTCTATTTTAATTTGTATTGTTGTAAAATCTAAAAAAGACATGGTAAGATTGTTTACATAATAGGACTGGTAAGAATAAATGGAGTTTAAGTTTATTTATTCTACCATAAGTCCTGAACGGCTTAACAGATTTTGATGTGAGAGGTATTTATAGATTCCTTGCATTCCTCCGAGTGACATAGGCTATATGACGTCATCATAAAAACAAAATGGCGGATTATATATGCGATAAATAACAGACCAAAAAACAATAAAATTTGATCAATCTTATCGAGTTTAAAAAGCGATTTAAAAAATGTATATAACTTATATGTTTGTATGTACTTTTCGAGTAAAAACATGTCAGTCGTGTTTTTTATTTTTAATGATTAGCTTGTTATTGTGTTGTATTGTTTTTTTTTTATTTAAGTCTAAGTATGTATAACTCCTCACCATTTTGGTAAAGCAGTGCTACTGGCTCAGTTAGTTACACGCTAAACTAATATCCAAGAGGACCACGAGGGGACGTAGGTTCGAATCTCAGGCGCGGTTTGAACTTACTTCAGGCACGCTGAGAACTAGTATTTTGCAACTTTGAGACTTATAGTACACTTTGATTATATAATTAGTATTCGATATGAAAAAGTGTCTTCTTTGAAGGCCAAGTTTCAATAAAGAATTTTTGATTTTGATTTTGAACTATATTTTATGGGTTGAAACCATTTCTATGGTTGAAACGCTTGGCAATGTAACGCTCGCTCGTATAAATCGACTCGACGGCAAAGGGACCTCGCTTAAACAAGTTTTCATTTGTGTCGTACACACTATTACAAAACCTTCTAAGAGCATTAAAGAACAAAACTGCTCAAAAATGAGTGTTATTTATGTATGTTTGGGCCATTATAAAGTCCTTGATGATTGCTCGTACCAAATTTCAGGTCAAGTCAACCGCTGCAGGTGTTTGAAATTTGATCTGACGCCTTGAGATCTACTGGAGTCGTTCTATGATCTAAATAAGCTGTTCAAGTAGGTGCTACTTAAAAATAATCAAATATGAAAATAATTTTCTGACGTCAACTAACTATATGACAATTTAAAAGTGCTATTTTTAAGCCAATTTAAATAAAAATAATTTCATTTCATCATAAATTGTTTTTTATCTAAATTAAATATCTAGCGCACGTTGTTATTAAAGTACCTACACTTGACAACTTGTCGAATTCAATTAGGATGCAATCGGGAAATTGGGGAAGCGTTTGATGAATTGGGAAAAACCGAAGAAATGGGTACATTTCGTCAAAGACATCATGAATTTGAATGGAGTGTTGAAGGAAATAGCAAACGACAGAGGAAAATGGAAGGAATTGCCATACTACGCCGACCATTTTTTTTATCGAGGTGAAAATGCCTTCGCATACCACTTCTCTTCTCTATAGACGAGCAGTGAAACGGCTTGTGGAACTTGGACCCACTAAAAACACCCCGGTGCCTCTACGTGTCAATACTCACGAGGTGGGAATGGTGGAGTTGCCACCAATCTTCCTACCACCACCACCTACAAACGTACCGGCAGTCATAGTGTTATTATATCTTCTCAGAAAATATGAATGAAGAAATATTTTTCCGGGTATCTTTGCATATTGCTTCCAAGCAGGTGTCAGCTACTTATCTCTTCCCTCGCTAATTGTAAAAGACAGTCAAGGGGGGCTAGCAACCTGTCACTATCAAAACGTGGCCTTAAAATTTTTTGTAAATGTTCCGTTAAAAAGAATTCTGTGGTTTCGTTTGATCAAAAACAACTCCATGGTTTGATCGCTCTTGACTGAGTAGTCAGTCAAATAATAAATCATTACTTAGTATCATTATTTTGATTTGCTTTTGATATGTTTCATCTCATTTTAAAACTTTTAATAAAACGTTATTGTACGAAAGCAAACTTTCTATCATAAAAAATTCCATTGTTAATTTCTACTCTCAATCTATACAAATTACGACGAGAATGAAAAACAATCATAAACAATGAATATTATTGTTTTCCAACGGATATAGTCTTTAGTATACACCCACGGAATATAAACAATTTAAAATTAGAACATGAATATTTTTTACAATATCTCGCTATTTTTTTTTTATTTATAGAATAGTAGGCAAACGAGCACACGGGTTGCCTGATGGTAAGCAATTACCGCAGTCCATAGACACCAACGACCCTAATAAAAGGTCTATTTCGCTATTGTGATTTTTTCTATCAGTACCGGTGTAAAGATGAATATAAGGAAATAAATGGTGAAGATTGAATCTTCCGGGAAGACTGTAAAATCAATACGAGCCAGCCTCTGTCTGGCTGGCATGAATTTGCCGGCATACACACACAACCTTACAGCCTACAGGCGACGCAATGCGGAATAAAATATTATTATATCCGTGCTCAAACGATTAAAAAAAATTGCTTATTTAAAAACACAATAAAAAAGTTTACTAACAGCCAGTATTTTCAGCATTCCAAGCGGCATTGTTAAGCGGAAAATTTGAGGTTAGGAAAACTTTCAGCGCAGTGCTAAGTCGGCGAAAATTTAAAAGAAGTCGACTGCGTGTACAGGAATGACGAGTGAAATTATTCTGGAACGGCGGACATGTTGAAACTCAATACCCTTGCTCCAGCACGTGTTTATCAGCCGATCCTGATCCAAAGTTAGCAATCCAGATTTAAAAAAAATAATTAAAATTAATATTTATTTACCAGTTAAATACGGGTCGGTGAAAAAACGAACACCACACACTGTCACTTTTGCACGTTCATTCACTTAAAAAAAGCGCGTTCCAGATTAGGAATTTTCTTTCGGATGCCGTACGGTGCCCTTACCAAGTGAACGTTGACGTTTCGTCACGCGCGTACGTTAGAGTTGGTATTGGAAATGTCGGAGCCGCGGCTAGCGATGGACTGAGGCGGGCGGCGCATTCGGCGGCGTTCGGTTCTCTTCGGACACCTTTAAATTTAGAATTTGGCTCTCTCCCCGGTTTTATATAGCAGTGAGTACATCGCGTATAAAACATCTAGATGCGGTCGTCGGGTGTATATATATAGGAATTACGAATTTTTATTGAGTCGATTGTAAGATTTTGCATACCGTCCATAGCTGACGGCTGAATTTTTGAGCCCAGTCGTGTATAGGGTCTCCCCCGCATTCTTTATTTAAGGAATTACGGTCTTGTTGCTCCAATTCTTTATGAGTTGATCGTTAGTTACCTAAATTAGTCCAATTTCGGCTGATTATGTTATGGACTGATCTCAATTTATTTATTTATTTCTCTCTCTCTCTCTCTCAGCCAAAAGACGTCCACTGCTGGACAAAGGCCTCCCCCAAGGATCTCTTACTTTATTTTTTTTTTAATTTATTTATTTATTTAAACTTTATTGTACACACATACTAAAGTACAGTACAAAAGGTGTACTTAATGCTAAAAGCATTGTTTGACAGTCAAACCTTAGGGTACCACCTCTACCACTTGCTTCCAGCCCTACATAAAGTGTCCCAATGTCCTTAAAAGCCTCTTTGTTGCAGAGTTCATGCGTTTGATTTGAATCCTGATCCTGACGGGACGCATTGTTAGGTAGTGTCCAATTTGATTATGTCAGATGCCTCTAGGCGACTTGAGAGAAAAACCTGACACAGTGTTATCTAACATTCGATAAGAAGTACATATTAACTGGCTTTATCAGGTGTTAAGGGAGATTATCCGTAAGAAAGATGATTATAATACTTATGATCGTTATACGAGGCCATCGTGTGGTTTCCATCTTTCAAAATTTCAAGGTTCGTAGGTACAGTCACGAGATATTGTTAAGTATTTACCTATCCAAGTTTAGACCTTGACACTGTACAGTCAGCTACAGAGAAACCTGACCCTTAAATAAAATAAAAATAGCCTTTATTGACAATTAATTAAACTAATACATATTTTGTTTTTCAAAAAATATTTCCAATGAATTTATATTTTATTAGACATACAAATTACAATAATTACATTTTATTATCCACTTAATTGAATTGAATTAGGTTTTTTTTTTTTTTTATATAATTACAGTATTGACTAATTTTATTTTAATTGTCTTGCTCTACAGCATAGGCCTCCCCTAGAGATTTCCATATTGACCGGTCCCTTGCCTTCCTGACCCTTACCACAGAATAAATATAAGTACTACGAACAGAAAGGAAACTCCCTGTCCCGCACTTCTCTTCAAAATATACTGGATGGATTTCGATAAAATCACACAAAATCTACTGGACGGATTTCGATGAAATTTAAGTTTTATCTCGAAATTTCCACGGAAACAAAGCCCCGGGGAAACTTCGGGTTTCTTTATTCTACTAAATATTACTTATAATGCGAAAGTTTGGATGTGAGCTTGTGAGGATGTTTGTTACTCAATCACGCATAATCTACTGGATGGATTTCGATGAAATCACACAAAATCTACTGGACGGATTTCGATGAAATTTAGAATACAGGTATAAAAATACCGGGAATAACACATACAGTACTTTTTACACGACTGACCAAAAAAGGAGTGTTATGTTTTCAGGGTTCATGTATGTATGTATGTATGTATGTAATTTCTTTATTCCACCATAAGTCCTGAACGGCTTAACAGATTTTGATGTGAGAGGTATTGTTAGATTCCTTGCATTAGCCCGAATGACATAGGCTATGTAAGATGTCAGTCGTGTTTTTTTATTTTTAAATAATTAGCTTGTTATCCCGAGTTCCCCACGGGAGAAAAGCTAAGTCGTAACGCTAAGTGCTATCAACGACTAATAGCTGGGGTCCTCTCTCTCTCTCTCTCTCAGCCCAAAGACGTCCACTGCTGGACAAAGGCCTCCCCCAAGGATTTTATCCATGGGGGGTTTTGCCGTAATCGCCACGCTTGGCAGGCGGGTTGGCGATCGCAGTGTAATGGCATAGTACGCGGAAAGATGCTGCTGCCCATCCTCCGGTGTTTTAAATCCCTTAGTCGCCTCTTACGACACCCACGGGAAGAGATGGGTTGGTGCTATTCTAGGGCCACACTACAGGCCACACAGCTGGGGTCCTATTGGGCAGCAATGTATGGGGACGAATACAATTTTGGGTAATGCAATGCCACATAGTTTAGGATGTTATATGGGTCAAACTGAGTTCATTAAGCTCGTTAGCCACTCTCGACCCCACGTCAGGGGGGCGGGGCATAGGGTCAAAGTTTCAAACACCCTGCGCTCGAAAAAAAATTCTAGGGGCTACATTTGAGATACAAAGTCGAGTTTGGTATCGTTTTCGGATAAATCAATGATGGCCTATTCATTAGGCATAATATTTTTGTAGGTATTCATAGAAAAAAATGACGTAACGCCTAAACTTAAGTATACCCAGTGTTACAAAATTACAAACAAGCCCGTATTTTTTAAGATTTTTATATAGAAGATGAATTTTAAAAAAATAGCACCAATAAGCCCAACTAATGTAGATTATAAAAACATAAATATTATTAAACTTTTTCACTAAAAAGAATGTAAAAAAAAATTGAACGTACGCACGGTCTATGCTGTTCCGCGTTTTTCTTCATAAAATTCTCAGTAACAGCCTCAGTTTTGGTGATTCCATATTATAACTAGCTTTTGCCTTCGGTTTCGCCTCCATGAATTTCGTTTTTTACTCATTTTACCACTTTAGGGGTCTTCTTCTTCGTAGTCGCTACACTCTTGCCAGAGTGGTCGTGGTCATCATTGTGGATCACGATGAGTGATGATCTTGGTAATACTTTACTTAGGGGTGGATTTTCTGAAATTATTTTTGAGCTTTCATTTTGACGAATTTGAGTAAAGTAAAATAATGATAGAATATGGTTCCTTACACCTTAATTCCGACAGGAACTGACTGGATTGGAGGTGCCCCGTTTTACAAATGCGGAAGTAAGTCACAAAGTTCAGTTGGATGTTTGCTACTACCTCACCTGAAATCTACGACGAAAGTCTGTTTGTCTGTTCGCTTTCACAGCTAAACAGCTGGACCCTTTTTTACGAAATTTGGTATGAATATAGTTAAAGACCCAAGCTCAAATATAGGCTACTCTTTTTTCAATAATCAACCCCCAAGCGAGTGCAATGGGGGGTGAATTTTTAATAAAAAAAAAAACACTTTTACGGCTAAACCGCTAGACCGATTTTGACCAAATTTGGTATGGATGTAGCTGAAGACATGAGATCGAACATTAGGCACTTTTTTTTTTTCAAAAATCAACCTTCAAAGAGTAAGTAGTATCAAAAACACATCAGGTACACTTTTACTATTAAACCGCTGAACCAATTTTGATGAAATTTAGTAGGGATATAGTTATTATTAAGGACTCGATGGCAAAAAATAACTTTTTTTTTCAAAAATCAAACCCCTATGGGCCGAAGTGGGGAAAGAAGTTAGTGTCGAAAACACATCCTGTTACGCTTTCACGGTTAAACCGCTGAACCAATTTTGATTAATTTTGGTGTGGATATAATTGAAAACACGAGGTCAAATATAGGGCACTTTTTCCAAAAATCAACTCCCAATAGAATGCAATAATCTATCTGACTGGCTTTTCGAAGCAAGTTCTGTGAAGCATTCACGAATATACCGCTTGGTTGATTTTGATTACATTTGATATAGGTAGAAATAGTTATAGGACTCGAGGTCAATCAAATTAAAAATCAACTCGCAAAAGGCCGCAATGAGGGTAAAAGTCTGTATAAAAACATAATGATACTTTGTGCTGCGGACAAGTAATCATATATCTCAATATGGTCATTCTTGCAAATTTTATTCATTGTTTTGTGATGTTTATATCATTTCTATATACCCGTAATCTATGTACAGTACATTTGTAAAATTGGACGGTTGCTAAGTGAATAACTGGTATATCAGCTAAGAGATGAAACTGCAACCACTGAATGTAGACATTTCAAATATTGTAGACAGATTATTTATACGGACCGGTAAATGAAAATAATTTTAGTAATTCCACCCCTAAGGTGGTAAAATGAGTAAAAAACGAAATTCATCCAGGCAAAACCGAAGGCAAAAGCTAGTTATAATATGGAATCACTGAAATCGATGTTGTTTCTGAGAATTTTATGAAGAAAAAACTCCACTGACTCGACAATAGAGCCCGCACTCGTATTTCGTTCGGCGCGGAACAGCATAGACCGCGCGTACGTTCAATTTTTTTTTACATTCATTTTAGTAAAAAAGTTTAATGATATTTATGTTTTTATAATCTACATTAGTTGGGCTTTTCGGTGCTATTTTTTTTTAATTCATCTTCAATATAAAAATCTTAAAAAATACGGGCTTGTTTGTAATTTTGTAATACTGGTTCTACATAAGTTAAGGCGTTATGTCATTTTTTCTATGAATACCTACAAAAATATTATGCCCAATGAATCATATTTTTGTAGGTATTCATCGATTTATCCAAAAATGACACCAAACTCGACTTTGTATCTCAAATGTAGCCACTAGATTTTTTTTCGAGCGCAGGGTGTTTGGAACTTTGACCCTCTCCCCCGCCCCCCTGACGCGGGGTCGCGAGTGGCTAACGAGCTCGATTAACTCAGTTCGGGTCATATAACATCCCAAGCTATGTGGTATCTCATTACCTAAAATTGTAACACTTTTTCCCAATAGGACCCCAGCTATGGGGATGGTAGTGAAATGAGTGAAATAAAATTATGTAAACTCCGTTTTTTCTTACCTGTTATGTAAACAATCTTCACAGTTCAAACCTAAACATTCTAAAGTAAAACATTTATTAACCACGAAAGTAATTTCCTAAAATGTCTATTTTAATTTATATTATTGTAAAATCATAAAAAGATATGGTAAGATTGTTTACATTATAGGACAAGTAGGAAAAAACGCAGCTAACATATAAGTTGTCTTTGTTACTAACACTATGTTCCGACTGAAATAAAATAATTTTATTATATTTTTTTTTTATTTAAAAATATTCGTAGGTACCAATGTAGGTTGTGAAAATTTTTCGAACATGTTATACTGGCCTCTAATATAAATCTAAGGGTCAGACATTATTTCGTTGGAACAAGAGGACCCTTACGTTTGCAACAGCGGACATTTAGTATACAGTCGTTATATACAGGATCTATTTCATTAATGCTAAAGCAACTAAAGTACCTAACTAGCTCTTGCCCGCGGCTTCTCCAGCGTGAATTTCCCATAGGTCAGTACTTTTTCCCGGAACGAAAGGTAGGTACCTACCCTAAGTCTTTCGCAGTACGCGAAATTTCCCGAAGATCGGTTCAGTAGATAAAGCGTGAAGAGGTAACAAACAAATAAAGTCACCGGTTGACCGGCTGACTGGAAGAGATCCCTTCATGAGATAAGTCCGCCATTGCCATTTTCTGTCGTTCATGGATTCGAGCGCGGTCTGATCACGAGAGCAGTGTTTGTTGATCTCAGTGCTGCCTAT
>CM031575.1:16624474-16758197 GCA_018467065.1 Ephestia elutella | reverse complement strand
CGTTTTATCACCTATGATACGGTTAACATAAAGCTCCTACTTGAAAAAGTAGCTACTTTTACAAACGATTTACAGTTCGTCAAAATCCTTGGAGAAATGCAAAAAAACCGTCGATTCCAGGTGCTTCTACATAACCACAAGAGCAGATGGAGGGGCTTAAAAAATGGTCTCCTTCAAGGTAGTGTGCTTGCACCTACCTTGTTTAATATTTACACCAACGACCAACCCCTTCCTCTTTCCACCAAGCGCTTAATATATGCTGACGATTTGGCTCTTCAGTCCAGTCAAAATGTTTCCTAGGTACATATTAAAACTAAGTTAGAAATAGCTTTAACGCAGCTTTCAGGATACTATAAATGTAATGCACTACGCCCAAACCCCTCTAAAACAGAATGCTGCGCTTTCCATCTGCGCAACCAGGAGGCTGGAAGAAAATTAAACATCTCGTGGGACGGCGTATCCATGCGCATCCCGCGACCTTCACCAGGTCCATCCGATACATAAACGGTACAAATTAGAAAAAGAGGCGCCCTCTTGTCTGTCGGCTTTCTTATCTCAGTATAATTAGAACTTCAGAGAAAAATTCGCAGTTTCGATTCCCAGTACAATTTTTTTTACTTCATTTTTTATTTTTTATTTGGTAATTATTTTTATTAATAATATTGTTGACCTATAATGAGTGTATTAAAAATGCATTTATTCAAGAATAAGCAAGTCTGTTGTTCGTGATTCACGTCGCAAAGCAGCATCGTGCTGTTTTGACGACTTTTGAGAGCGCCATCTAGTTCTTGATTTGTATAACAACCCCCATGTTAATATATTTTACGTAAGTAAATTTGCGGAGCAATTTGACATGCTTCTGCCTTGTCTAAATGCCACCGGCAGTCTGAGGACAGAGAGGTAAGACGAGTTGCCATATGAACGACAAGGAAGGTATGATGTTTCCATTAAAAATTGCGATGGACGTAGGTAAATAATGTTATAATTTAAGATTGTGTAGTAATAAATAACTTGTTTCAAGAAATTCTTTAATTAAAAATTCAGTAGGATTATTTTTTATCGAGCAAACTTAGTCAAATCATGTTTTCGGTTCTTGTAGTGTGTTACTAATTTTCTAATCTATTATTAGCAAAAATTTTAGAACTGTACAATAAGTGCAAGCAAAGTAATTTGGTAGGCAAAACTCGATATTCTGGGTCTTAATAAGAAAATAAATAAAAGCTCTATACAATGAAGGAATTTAATGACCACACGAAAACTATTGGCAACTACACTTAGGTAGGTACGTAAAATGAACCAGTGTTAAATGGATTAGTGAAGGTTTCTGTTGGCTTCGGTAGGCTACCTAAAATTAGTACCTAGGCATGTAGGCAAGGAGATAGGCACCCAATAGTATTAATTACTAGATACGCCAGTCATTCCCTTCTGAGTACCTACCCGGAAGGCTGACATCATTGCTACATTGTTCGTCAATTCATCTCTCTCGATTGCAAGTTCTGGGGGGAAAATGGGGCCCTATTTTTGAAAGTGTGACTCACCAAAAAGCGTGAGCCGAATGATTTTTCATTCGATATCCATTATTCCGTATTTTTGAATTGTCTATGTCGAATAATTCGCAACGAGTGGTCTAGACTACTCGTTTTCGTATGATTTGGTGGTCGAACGTTTTTTACGTCAAAATCATGAATGACATAGACAACCGGATACGGATATAGATGGAGTCTATTAGAATTTTCAATTTTGCGTTCCGTTTAACGCTTACGTTCTCTTTGATTGAAAATTTACGAACATGTTTTTTACGATTCGTTACCGATTCGGTTTTCGTTGCGTAGAATGGAGCAAAAATTATTTCTCGCATTATTTTCATATCACTGGCAACATTGCTAGACGAGTGATTTCAAAAATACGGCTTTTATGTTTTTAGTGACATAGTAGGACGAGTGCGACATAATAGTCTATTCGTTTTCAGCGGTATGTCATACTTTCAAAAATAGGGCCCATGGTAAAGTACAAATAGGAAGTTTGCGTTGGTAGCGTTATTTATGAACGGATTGATTTTTTTTTGTAATTTCTTGTCTGTCTGTCTGTCTGTCTGTATGTACGCGTTTCACGCAAAAACTACTGGACGGATTTGAATGAAGCTTTTTTTGTTGTATAGCTATTAAGCCTGGGCAACATGTACTTAGGCTATATACTTAATTGATTTTGAACACCTGATGAAGAACCATAACAGAACAGCTAAACCCTAAGAAATATGGAAATATTGCCTTAACAAAAGTCGTTCAACTTGATAAGCATTTTCTGCTGACGTATAAAAATTGAAGATCTGGAACATCTGATGAAGAACTGCAAGAGACCAGCTAAACTGTAACGAAATGGCGCCTTAGTAAAAGTCGTTCAACCTAATGAGCATTTTCTGCTGACGAATAAAAATTGAAAATCTGGAACATCTGATGAAAAGCTCCAAGAGACCAGCTACACTATAACATATATGGAAATGGCGCCTTAGCAAAACTTGAATAATCTGATGAGCATTTTATCTGTAGACGTATAAAAATCGAAGATCCGAAACATCTGAAACTGTTTAGAACACAAAAATACTTTTCATCGCTTTCAGACTTTCACAAAAAGACATTTAAGCGAAACTCACGCGGGCGAAGTCCCGAGCAACAGCTAGTACTTCTATATTTTAATACCATGTTTTTGAGCAAATAAAGATATGAATATGAATACGATGAAGAGACCTCCATCCGTCCGGTCTGCAGTTTACAGAACCACTAGAAGGTATCTAAGTTTTGAAACGTTTACTGTTATTCACTTGGCTGTGTAGTTTTAAAGTTAATGCCATGCCTACTAAAGAAGATAAAATAAAAGTTTGACACGTCACTGTCGTAAAGTGTCAGCTGGGTCAGCTGTCAGCACTCAAAAGATGACATTTTATATGTCAGTCATCATGTCACTCGCCTGCAACTGCAAGAGGAAGGAAAGGAAAACAATAAACTGTGATTGAAACTGTTCTGTATATTTTATTCTTATTTACTTTAATTAGCATCTATTGAGACGTAGTGAATACTATTTTTAGACTATCAACATAATGCTCTTTTAACTGTCACATTGCTAATTCAACAACAACACGTTTATGCTGAGTGTTTGCAAACATCTCTACGATGTTTAACCCAGATCTAAATGATTACCAATTGACTTCGATTATAACTGAATGTTGTGGGGGAGTGGCTGTGGTTTACTCCGCTCTGTATAAGCCCAGCAACCAAAATGTGGCCATTAAGAGATATTTCGTTGACAAAACCAAAGAAAACGCGAGCTTAATACAGGTAATTTGTTGTGATTATGATCAATCAGCTGCTGATTCTTCCATGCTCTTCTGTTTATGTTTTTATCCATCAATTCCCTCAAGAAAATTCCTCAAGGTCTATCTATACTGACTGTGTGTTGAACATTTTCAAAAAATATTTATTTGTTTTATTTTTCCAGCAAGACATAGCAACTCGTAAAGAACTGCAGCATCCTAACATTTTACCGTATCTAACTTCCTTTGTTCATGGACGGGAGTTGTATGTGGTGTCTCCGTTGATGACGTTTGGCTCATGTCGGGACATCCTGGACCGGTATTTCCCGGAAGGCTTGCCGGAGCTGGCCTGTGCCATCGTATTGCGAGATGTACTGCTCGCCTTGCAATATTTACATAAGCAACTTTACATTCACAGGTGAGAACTAATATGTTTATCAGTATCCTAAGTTTTTGAGGACTGTAAATAAACCGAGAAGTATCCCATGAGGCGCCTGCCTCATGGGATACTTTTGACTACCTATTGAATAGTCATACCTGACCAATGACCAAAGAAGTTGCAATTTTTGGACAGAAATCAGCTCATTAACAAACAAAACTAATTGTACTGCTAATAGTTAATACTCACTTACTTACTCTGCTGGCTACCCCAAAGTGGATCTTGGCCTCTAAAACGAATACAAATAGTTAATAAAATAAAATAATTTTATAAATTAACTCCCTCCTCTAATCCGCTTAAAGTCTAAAGACTGATCGCAGATATAATGACAAAACAAAAAAAAAATTAACCAGACATATTTTGCAGTAGAGTCAACTGCATACAGGATGCGTACATAGGCTATTTTGCACCACACACAGTTTGCATCATATGCAATGCGTCATACAAAACATCCATTGTGATTCTAAAAGCACATATCATTTCACAGGAGTGTCCGGGCCAGCCACGTACTGGTCGGTGCCAACGGTGGTGTGCGGCTGTCAGGGCTGCGCAGCGCGGCCAGCATGATGGTGCGTGGGCGCAGACAGAAGCAGCTTCACAATCTGCCACCGCCGGATCATGACAATGTCAACTTGATGTGGCTTAGCCCAGAGCTGCTGGAACAGGTGAGCGAATGAACTATAAATTGTTTTTATGTTAATTAGCTTAAAAATAGCACTTTTAAATCGTCGTATACTAATAAACTAGATTAGATAGTCAGAAAATTACGTAATGCTAAGTTTACTATCCTCGGTCAGGTCAAGATTGGCCTGGGTAAATCCAAAAGTTTGGATGTGAATTCGTGAGTTTTTAAAAATGTTTGAGGTACTCAATTATGCTAAATCCACTGAATGGATTTCACTGAAATTTGGTACACGGGTAGAAAAGTACAGAGAATAGCACATTGTGTCATTTTGTCCCTAAATTGCCACAGGAGCAACGTTTCCATTTTCTTTCCAACGGTTTCCCAGCTTTTCTTTTGCCTGTAGGGCCATGCCATTTTGTTATTTGGTGAGTCCATCTCCTGTCTTTATACCGTGCCTGATTTCTGGCCCATTTCCATTTCAGTCAGGATGTTTTCCTTATATTTCTTTATTGACTTCGTATCAGAACCTGAAAGGCTACGATGCGCGTTCGGATATCTACTCATTAGGCGTACTGTGCTGCGAGCTCGGCAACGGTGCTGTGCCCTTCGCGGAGATACCCACCACGCTCATGTTCACCGAGAAGGTAATGTGAACCTTATGTCTGCGTCATAAGGTCAGTGTTGGCTTGCACCAGAACCAGAAACTTATGACTCTTGTCTTCTCAAAAATACCGACTAAAATTGTGTATTACGTTATCACAAAGCAAACAATCTTTATTTTGATTGCAACCTCCGTGGCGCAGTGGTAAAGACCCGGGTCCCGGGTTCGATCCCCAGGTCCCGGGTTCGATCCCCGGTCAGGTCAAGATGGAAAATAATCTTTTTCAGATTGACCTGAGATTTGGCTGTATGACTATAGATAGTTAGAACACTTTATTGCACCATTTACAGAAAAGAAGGCCGGCTTATCGCAAATGCAATTTCTTCCAGCCAACCTTTGGGTGGAAGGAGGTATAAGTGAAAAATGTATTTATATATATATGTATATGTAATAAAACATATAGTGTTGTTAAGTTAGTATTCCATAACACAAATCTCGAACTTACTTTGCGGCTAGCTCAATCTGTGATTTGTTCGTTCCGTTTTTATGTATTCTTTTTTATAATTTATTTTGTGATGATTTTCTGCAGGTGCGCGGCAGTCGGCCACAGCTTCTTGACTGCTCCACGTTCCCTGAACCATGCCTTGAGGATGGCGAGATGAAAAGTAAGTGCCTTTTCACAATATCCGATCTAACATATCGGATCCGATATCGGATCCCATCAGGAAACTTCTCATTTTTAGTATTGAGTTCACTATACACTGAATTACGAGAATTTAAATTACAAAATTAATATTTTGATTATTCATTCAAATGTGACATTATGTATATTGATTTAATTTTAGATGGCTCAAATTCCCCACCCTCCTCCGATAGTGTCGTGGAAATATCGGTTTTGGATCCGATATCCGATTTCGGATTGGATAATATAAAAGGCAGGTGTACTTACATATTTCATACAGTTAGCTGTCACCAAAATCCGTACAGTAGATTTTGCAGGATTTAGTAACAAAACATAACCAAGCTTTCTTATATATAATATACTATCTTTTGTTTGCGGCTTTGCCCGCGTGAATTTCCCACGGGACAGTGCTTTTACACGGGATGAAAGGTACCGGGTTTTCAGTATTTCAATATCAAACCATAACATGGTTTTAGGCGCCATATTGTATTGTATTATTAATGTTTTTTCGGGTAAATAAATAAATTGGTCCAGTAGATAAAGTGTGAAGAGGTAATTTATTTGTGCCCTCGATGCAGTATGAATCTCAGGGATTGAACTGCAAAGTTAAGTTTGTTTTTGAAACAAGTTGGTCTTTTTATTAGAGCTATAATGTGAGATGCTTTGCAAGTACGGAACCCTCGGTGCACGAGTTTGACTTGTACTTAGCCGGTTTTTTGAACACTTGTTATTTATCGGTCTAGTCGACTAGTTAGTTACTAGGGCTTTAAACTGGGGATTCGTCCACTCATAGGCGATGGGCTAGCAACCTGTCACTATACCTGAATCTCCATTCCATCAGAGAGCCCACTATTCAGCTAAGCGTGACCTTGGTAATTCGAGTCTCACGAAAGACTTAGACTTTTGGCTCTGTCTACCCCGTAAGGGTTAAAGACGTGATTCTATGTATGTATTATTAGATACGCTGAAAGAGATATGCTGTAAATTAAAGCCTAGGATGCCACACGGTATACATTCATCATTTAATATACTGCTAAACATTACTTTTACACAAAACAAAAGATTATCTCTCGAAAACAACGTGTATCGACATTATCCCCGGCGACTGACATCACACGCTCCTCGCTGCTCCAATCACAGCACACCACTAGTGACGTGCCGTGTTTATAGGGATGGGCAATCTTCTATCTTCCCGTCTAACAGTATGTATGTAGTCGACTAGTTTAATTTCATACGTACATACATAATTCTCCAACTTTCCCCCGCCACGGTCGTCCCAGCACAGATATTTTTCAATTCGTCTACAGGTATGTACAACACGGACAGTGGCGTGGGTGTTGGAGATACTGAGGTAGCTCGCGCGCGACACGTGTACGCGGCCAGGAAGTTGTCCGACACCTTCCATCAACTCAGCGAGATGGCGCTGCAAAGGTGTGTTGCAATACAGATTTCATAGATGGCGCTTAGTAAAAGGCGAGTCCATACCACAGAATGAATATAAGTACAGAAAGGAAACTCCCTGCCCCTCCCGCAATATGGCACACCCCCGCATCTACCGCACTTCTCCCCCTTTCTGGTGTGTATTGGGACGCTATGATTAGTGTGTGCGTTTTCAGCACACATTGACGTGTTACTGACGAGTTCACGGATATACAGTTTTATTTGTAGTAGTAGTAGATTATTTGACACCCCGATTCTATGAAGCGCCCGCCCTGTGTCCATACAGAAAGTAACAATGGACGGGATTGGCATTTCTTTGAAATAAAACCTAATAAACTTACTCCGCTGGCTCCGTGACCCCAAAGTGGATCTTGGTCTCCGATACGAGAGAGCGCCATAGACTCCTATTCTCCTATTTTATTCTTAAAACCTAATATAGAATCATCTTAAAAGTATCAATATTGTGATTTGTGCAAATCACATAGTGGCTGTGTGTCGTGTCCCTTTAGGGATGAAAAATAGCAGTTCAGAACTTTTTCATTCCTCGCAAAGACCTACCGAGTCGCCACGCCTAGAAGAACTGAATTTGGTTAAATAATTTCTAGGGATCCCGAGAAACGACCGACAGCTACACAACTGCTGAACCACGCGTTTTTCAAGCAAATCCGCAAGACTGACTTCCTGCCAGGGCTTATCTCCAGGGTTAAGCCCATCAAACCTGACCCCAGTGAGTATTCTGACCCTTTGGACCAACTTAACCTTCTCAGGAACGACCTTCATCTCATCCATCCAGCCACGGGAAGCCGGACAGGTGTTTGGGACTTGATGAATGAAAATGATTTTTTTTAAATAGGCTTAAGGACATACCCAATCAGGATTTTCCGAAAACGTACTGTCTTTAAACGTCAAGTGTGAACCATAGGTTAGAAGTACTGAAGCAGGAAAAATATCCCGTAAAGAGAAAAATACTAAACTAGAATTATATCGAATCAAATTACAAATAAAATAAATAAGACTAGATAAAAAAAAATAAAACATAATCCTGTTTTTTTTTCCTTTATCGTCGAAAATCACCGTAATTTAAGCGATAACAGTAGATTTTTTTTAAAGAATTAAATAAAGACTACAACTATTTAAAACGATATTGGCTTATTTTTTTAAATATATTTAGTGTTTTATCACAATTAAAAGAAAACCTCTAAAATAATTACCCTAAGAGCCTGACGAAAACTCGCTAGCAAAAACACAAATTATAGAAAATTCGAAAAGTAACCTTATTGTGTCTGCTTTAAGGTGGAGCTTATGTACCGCCCCTCAACCCCTTTGATTAGCCTTGGGTAGCGCCTTAAAAATAGCACTTACACAGTTTTTGATCCCACTAAAACCACACGGTGTCAATGCCTACCGCATTTGTGCCAGGACCGTGTGCTTCTTCGTTCATATCTCTTCTTTGAGGTATATTAAGATGTTCCCACACAAGCAGTTATAAAATGTTATATAACATCTATTGTCTCAGTCACTCTTCTGTTACATTTTGTTGAAGAAAAGAGACAGCAAACACCTTTAGATGAAATCTGTGCCATATTTTAAGTAAGACTTACAGCAAAAAAACAGAAAACCTCAACAAATTTCATTCAATAGTTTTTTCGTGATGCGACGTCTATAAGTACGTCTAGGATTTCGTGTTAAAAAAGATTTTTTCTTTCTTTTGAGCTCTAGGTATCTATATATTTTTTTTATTATTTTTTACAAAAAGTCACAGTAGTACATTCAATATGCACATTTATATTTTGACATATATTTCACATTTGTATTGTTACTGCCATCGTTACTATGTTATATGCTATTTTTCAAAGTGTAAATGGTTGAGAGTAAATCATTTATCTATCTATAATATCAAATTCTAATGTTTCAGGTGATATGTCAGCGTTGCTACTACAACAGAAAATGGCCGAGATGGACATAGAGAAGACGACAGAATGGGACTTCTAATAGACAATAACGCATCCCGGATGTTGCTCTGACCATTATGTATGCTTCTTCACACTATCATTATAAAGAGGAACTGTCTTACTACAAAACGATGTCTAAAGTTTAATACTTGTTAAACACATTACCCTTACAATGAGCGATTTTTCTGACAGCTAATATTAAGAAAAAAAAATCAGTATAAAAAAATCTCAACAGATGGAGTTTTATTGAAAGCCGAGTTGTAATAATGGCTGTACATATATTGAGCGCTTTTATTGTCAGCCAGAAGCATAAAAAAAAACACATAACAGTTACACAAATCACAATATTGATACTTTTTAGATGTTTTTTATTAGGTTTTATTTATTTTATAAAGCCAATTCCGTGCATTTTTGCTTTTTGAATGGTCTCGCCTTTTACTAAGCGCCACCTATGAATTCATCTGGAACAATTTTTTTTTATTTTGATTTCGGAAAATCCCTCATTAAAGTACACGTGCTTTAATGACATTTTCTAGTTGTCAGTATCTTTTTCTTATGAACGGGTAATGTGTTTAGCAAGTATTTAACTTAAGACGTCGTTTTGTAGTAAGACAGGAAGTGTTTGTGAGTTCGTTTGTAGGGTAATCTTCGGAACTACTGAACCGATTTCAAAAATTCTTTCACCAATAGAAAGCTACATTATAGCTGAGTGACATAGGCTACAATCGAGGACCGGACAACTTTTTTTTGATGCTTCTTTGAAATATCTCCCAATAATAGAATCATCTGTAAAAGAATCACATCCATAACCAAAGTATTTCCCAAGATATAGCAAAAACAATTCACATATTTAAGCGATGTTTGGACGATACCAAAACGCCCCTAACTAAACGTACATTCATATGACGTCACGCGTCGAAAATTGACTTTCCCTAAAAGTTTGAACTCGAATAAATTCGCTCTGGAGAATAAACTCGTGCTGAAAAGTCGCAAAATGTGTTTAATTATATATATTCTATCATAAAATTACATATTTTTAACAATTCTCATACCTTGTCCGGTCCCCTATTTATGTATGTACCTCCCGAGCGAAGCCGGGGCGGGGCGCTATTAGTTATGTGTAAACCGAATCATTTAGAGGTTATTTTATTGTGTAACTTGCTGGGAACGGCTGGCTTCCGTGGGAATTGCAGGAATTTTGGGATTCTGAATAATCTGTATAGATTAATGCGTGTGCAATAAGTCTTATGAAAGTAGAAACAGCCTGGGAATATAGGTATAAATATTCACAATAATTTTATAGGCTGAACGCACAATATCACATTTTCTATGTAATCGGATAACGGATTTCAATATTGATCACACTGAGAAAATCATACGTAGAATTTATGCGGTTCCTATTTTATTCGAATTATTAGTTAATCTAAGTTATTTATATTATTTTTAGAACATTGTTTTTTTTTATGTCTACGTATTTATGTCAAATTAAAACGATAAATAAATATAAATTTTGTATTTGGCTACAATGGTAAATAATTGTGGTTTTGGTAATGTTGGCGACAAAATATTTACAACTATTCAAAAAATGTCAAACCACATATTTTTGTACATGAAGACAGACTAAATATTATGGAATTCTCATCATGGTACAGACAATATCCGGGATTATGCATAATAATAGAATAATTAGATTAATATATAAATTATTATAACAATATACATTTAGACCAGATTTTGCCACTGTGATTAAATAAAATAATTTGTTAATTTTTGTTTTTTTATTTTCATGCTAAGTAGATAGTATACGTATACTACATACTACCCTACTGATTTGGACTTTTCCCATCTTATAAAAAACTTGTAAGCTTATTTTAGCTAAAATATGTTTTATCTCGTTCTTTTCGTGACCAATATTGGGAAAGGAGAAAGGGACAGGGATATTTTAGCTACAACAGGATAAAAATATCCAATTCTAAACCAGGTGTTGAATAAAACGCAAGTGAAATTGAACTATATTTTACTAAGCATAAAGTCGACAATCGCTCGCAGCCAGATCGCGACGGCCCGTGCGCCCGCGTCGTCGTCCCGAGTGTACCCGCTCGCCACGTACGACGCTAGACCCGCTCTGAGAAACAAACAATAAATAAATATATAACTCAAAGGTGACTGTCAACTATCAACTTTATGATCAGTTTCGGCTTAGTGATCTATCAACGCACAGCCCAAACCACTGGACGGATCGGGCTGAAATTTGGCATCAGGTAGATGTTATGACGAAGGCATTCGCTAAGAAAGGATTAACACGAGCGAAGCCGAGGGCAAAAGCTAGTAAATATATAAATACGAATTATGGTTTGAACTTCCATTTCCCCCGAAAGACTACACCCTTGGACGGCCACATCCCTAAACGGCCATTTCGTTCGAACGACCACATATTTGAAATGACCATATGGGCCATATTCTTCGAATAACCGTAACCGACAGGACATCCTTTGAATACCTACGAACAAATCACACAGTTTGAGTAAGCTACAAAGTAAGTTCGATCATCATTCACCAGGCGACCGCCTATCTGCTCAACCCTAAGACGTATGAGTATGACTGTCAGACAATGCTTTTAGCATTAACTCCATCTTTTGTCCTGTACTTTTGTATGTGTGTACAATAAAGTTTAAATAAAATAGACCGGGTATCGAATTCGGGACCTCCGGGAAGTTAATGATATACCTGGCTGCCATGGAAGCAGTAGCTCGAGCCCCGGCCTCGGCCGCGTCACCGGTCTTGCGTAGAAACGTGCTCAGATCTGATGACGCATTCTGTTTGAACGCCGTCCACGCTGTGTGCAGGGTATCCAACTGTGAATGGACGAAGATATTACTGATAATCAGAATTGTATATACTTAGAGAGGTTTTTTTTTAAATAACTAAAACTTAGGTACATGAATTTAGTTCGCTGAATACAAATTAGACATAACATATCGTATCACGCCTTTGTCCCGTGGGGGTAGGCAGGGACTAGCGATTTCCACTTGCTACGATGCTTACAGATCTCTCTTGTTTCCTCTACACTCATCACTCTCTTCATAGGTACAAGCTCCCCGATTATTGGTGCTCGTATTATACCTTCTGTTCTTCAACGTTACGTCCAAGTCCATAAAAGTTGGAAGCGCGCGCTCCCTTCGCAGCCCTTCCTACTTCTATATCCACGTCTATGACCTACTGTGATTATCTTCTTTTATCGGAGTTATGATCTAGTCTTGCTGCGACCAAGATGGATGCATCTTCAGTGAAACATCAGCACAAATAAATGACAAATCTCTAGAATTTACCATAGTTCTGTCGCCAGGCTCCGCGCCCCCATACTTGGTGATGGCTTGCATGCCGCTCTCCCAAGCTGCCAACCAAGCTGTAGTGTCTGTTGTTTTCGATCTGTTTATATGAAGAAAAGAAAACATTTATTTTCTTAGATCCATCTTATCCATCTGAAATCTTAACTAGCAAATTTAATTTTGAATTTCTTATCGATTATTTGGAAGTCCCATCCAACCCAACTACACATAATAGGTAAGTACACATCTTCTTGCCGTGCCTCTCTATCAATAGATTTACCATCAGTTTCGCAAACTCCTCTTTGTTTATAGCTAAGCGAAATAGCTCTTCAACTCAGTTCACTCCAGTCCATAAGTATATATGCAGCTTGATGAATCTTCTGAGCATAGGGGGAAAAACTGGGAAGTTTGCTGTTTGTAGCACTACTGTGAGAAACGCGTGGTCTGCTGGCCCCTGAACCACTAGTGTAAGTCGGTATCAATGACCTTTTTATGGTCGCTGGTTTCCATGGATTGCGGTGATTGCTTACCATCAGGCAACCCGCATGATCGTTTACCTACTATTCTATAAAAAGTAGGATTACTTACTCAGCAAAAGACTGCGAAGCCGCGGCCAGGCCCAGGCTGTAGATGCCCCCCGAGGTGCCTCCCATGTCCTTCTCAGCGATCTCCGACAGCACCCACAGCACGGTCGACGGGTGCTCCACTGACCCCTGCTTGATGTAGTCTAGGATAGCTGAAAATTTAAGAAATTACGTATTAGTCTCTAGGAGAAACCATAGAAGAAAGCTCATTCCACCTTTGAAGACTTTATAGGAAGTTTCTTTAGTTCATTAATTTCTGAATAAGTATGTATAAGGTTAGCAATTTATTCTTTATCCAACGCTATTTTGTAGCCTCCATATGCTACCCATTCTTTGAGATTTTTTGTATAGTTGTTCATACCTTGAGCGAACTGTTTGATGGTAGTCCCACAGTCACCGTCACCGCATCCGGAGTCCAGCTTATTGAGCAGCGACTCGCTCTTGACCAGCGCCTCTCCTGCCACTCGGAGACACCCTCGGAACAGGTCCTGCTGTGACGGTGACAGCGATGGGCCTTCCGAAGCCTGGAATCAATTAATTTTTATTTTATTTGAAACTTTATTGCACTAAAGTTAAGGAAAATATGTACAAATTGTGGACTTAACGCCATTTGGCATTCCTCTACAAGTCAATAAAGACTTTAGCTATGCTCGTGACAGCGTCAAAATTATCAAGCACCTCCATAATCCCAGCTAAATTTGAGTAAGCTGAGAAAGGATTAGACACTTAGGCGGCATCATATCCTACCTTTCTAGTGTAACTATCTAAAACATCGTCATCATCGCCATCCACCGCGTCTTCCCGTACAGACAACCTAGTGCCCGTCCAGCCCGGAGCGTCAGTGGATGCATCAAGCAGTTCCAACCAGAAGTCACCGTTCTCCTTGCTCAGTTTGATGACGCTGATGTGCAGCCCGTGCATCTCTAGGGTCGACATCATGTGCCCGGCGAATATGCGCTCAATTTTAATGTTGTAACTGGCTGAAAATAAATAAATGCATACCTAAAGGAAGAAAAGCAGAGTGCAGAAAAGGCCGGCGCTCTTTTCTGCTCTGTGGTTCAAGTTGCAATATGGCTGTTCAATTCAATCATCTTGACAATAATAAGGTATCTAAGTAGGACTTATTTTTCATCACCAAAAGCCTGTAACAAAAATGTGTTATACCTAATAGTATACTTTGTTGTATGTGGTAACTAAAAGGTAGTTTTTATTTTACTTGAATCTTCTTCACTTGATGTATTGGGTAATTCGTCAATCCAATTCCCGGATTTGAGTCACAAAAAATTAGCTTTGATCCCGGTTATCCTATTGTCATCCCTAGTGATGATGACCTTTGTCACAAAATTAAGTTTTTGCTTACTGAAATAGTCCTTGACCTCCGCGCACATGATGTTGACTTCCAAGATGGAGGTGCCTCCAAGGTTGTTCAGCATCACGGTCACCCTGTCGCCTGCCACCAGCTTCATGTGGGCTATTATCTGTTTGAGCACCAGAATTAAAGTTATAGTAACTGAAAGGTTAGGTATAATAATGACGTCACAACTCCTAACATAACTTTCAATGGCGATGTAGTCAAGAACAACAACACCCCTTAATTTAACACCCAGAGCGTGCAATTAAAGACCAACCTTCTCAAGCATTAAAGCAGTTACTTCCTTGGCTGTGCCCATCTTGACCTTGCCTATGCCTGCTTCTCCGTGCGCTCCTGCTCCCAACTCCATCTCATCTTGGGCGATTTCAAATAGTGGTGGCTGACCTAAAAATAATGAGACACTGGATTAAAATTGTATGTAGAGAACTCGCAAATGGAAAAATAATAATTTCGTCCCTATGTGGAGTAGGTGAAGCGGTGGTGGCCGAGTGGTTAAGGCGCCCGCCTGTGGCTGCAAAGGTCCCTGGTTCGAATCCTGCCCGTGCTACATGAGTTTGTATACCAATCTGACTCATGTACCTATGTTAGTTTTCATCGACCACCACTTGCTTCCGGTGAAGGAAAACATCATGAGGAAACCTGCACTCTGGTTGATGATTATCAGCTATTAGTGTGTGAAATGGAGAAGGCAATGGCAAACCACTCCGTATAATGACGTGTGTTTCATTCCATATAATGACCACGACCCTCAGTCATGAGAAAATACGACTAAAGAGAGATGTGAACTAGGATTGAATCTTTTGGTACTCTTGTAAGTAGGTAACAAAAACACAATGCGTTACATTTGTCTTTTTCGTAAATAAATAACAAACATCCATCCTCATAAATTTGTTTTTGGTATAGATAATAATATTTAAAAAAGTTGTAAAATTTTGTTCTACCGAAGAGTTTACTTACCAGGCAATGAACACGGACTCAAGCAAACCCCCAAAGTAGCCACATGCTTGCAGACGTCCAGCGCCATCTTGTGAATGGAGTCCAAATCGTAGCCCTTAGCGGCCATCGCCCCACACAGCTGAAAATATATTAGGTACTTAGGCTTAATTTTCGATTTTATATAATTCACACGTACGTATATGTCATGCTCACTATGCTCAGGTCACGGGTTCTCTCTCTCTTATCTGAGCGTATTTCTGGTTGCATCCTCAGCATACGCTTCTAAACCTAAGGTCCGCTTTCCTACTATTTCTTCTCTAATACGCACGGTCTTGGGCATCCTTCGTTGTAAGACCATTGGTACGCACGAATATCCTCCTTGACGATATCAAGCCAGCTTTTCTTGGGGTTTTTACTTCTGCCAGGACCGTTTTGTTCCCGATATGGCTTGCCGGTTTACGCAAAACGTGGCCGTACCAACGTAGACGACAGGCACTCTTGAAAGTCTGTTATGTCACAGACATGAAAGCTGCCACGAATGCCCAGAGTTTCTATTGGTCCTATAAAGATTCCCCAAATATTATTTTCTTAAATAACTTTTCATTCCGATGCAAATGACCAGTTCTTGTTGATGGATTTCTCGAATTAACACACATGCAGATGTAAAGGATAGGTATTTGGATAAAGTCAATGAAAGTCAATACCTTGAACAAGTAGATATCGGCACATAATCCCCTTCCACCAGTTTTGTTGTGACTCGAAGCGACGTCTTCTGCCACTATCACCTCTCTAACCTGAGAAACAAATTATGAAAATTAACTTCACAAAAATGAAGTGATAAATTAGCCGCAGTCATCAATCCAAACATAATCATGAGTATTTTAGTGAATTATTGACTTCTTAACGTTGACCAAAGGAATTAGGGTTTGAACGTCCATTTCCCCTAACAGCCACAGCCACAAATAAAGGTTGGCGAATGCTTTTTGGGATAAAAGCATTCGCCAACCTTTATTTATTCTAAAATGTTTTGTTGTGTACAGAATAAAACATTTACCTAAGTATTTCTTACCTTAATCCCAGCAATCTTTGCCTTCTCAATAGCCTTGCCGAAAGTTAGTCTGTCCCCCGTGTAGTTTCCCAGGATGACGATCGCGCCACCCGAGTTGTACTTGTGGAGATGTGAGATGGCGTACAGCACGTGGCCGGTGGGTGGAGACGCGAATATCCCACCAGCTATTGCGCCGTCCAACATGCCGGAACCGATGAAACCTGATAAAATACGAAAATAGAGATAATTTATGTTCCGTAACCGGCGCAACTGTTACGAAGCGAGAGCAAAGCGTTTCGAGCTCGCGCTCAGGTGCAATATGCCAAAAACGTAGGTAGCGACCACAGCGACTGGAACGTTCGACCGTTTCTGGTTCGTTCGATATGTCAGTTAGAAGAAATAAATAAAAAAGGTGCCACCCAAGGTTGCTACGCCACTGAGACAGCCATTGAGGCGGAACAGAAGGAACTAGTAACAAAAGCTACGAGTAGTAAGAAACCCTCTCTCTTTGCCTAGCCTTATTTCTTTCGGGGTCGGCTCTCCTTGTCATTCTTCGCCAGATAATGCTGTTTCGGGTCGTCTCAGCGTCGGCTCAGTCATTGCTTATGACGACCATCCAGGTTTGAAGTGATCGGCCTGGTTTTCGCTACCGATGTTTAAGATAGTAATAAACCGAGGTTAAAAATCTAACCCACAGTAAATGGTTCATGGCCTGAACCTCCTCCGCCGATCACAGCAACTCTTCCAGTGTCCCTCTGCAAGAACAACAAAAAAGGAAGGTCATAAAATGTCACAATCATCATTTGCATGCAAATTCCTTGCCTATGAACCACGAGGTCCCAGATTCGATCCTCGGTCAGGTCAAGATGGAAAATTATCTTTTTCAGATTGATCTGGGTCTTGGATGTTTATCTACACATCTATTATAAAAAAATCTTGTAATGACTTTGTAACTGTTTCAGAGAAAGCGTTAGAAACTTCAACTTACATTACTCCTGATGGTGACCACCCTATGTTTGGGATGCAGCCTCAGCTTAGGGTACGTGGCCACCAGTCCACGAAGGTTGTCGTCCACACAGCTCTCCACCGAATTGATTAGCTTCTTCGTTACTGGCTTCGCCGACATCTTGGGTTATCTGAACAGTTCCATATGACAGATCTCAGTTTTCATGAAAGAAAAAACTGGTATCTTACGAAGTGAAATTATTAATCTACCGTAACTGATTACTAACCTAAGGAATGCGATAGTTATATTGGTTCCTAAGTTATACTTAGTCCAAAAAAATATAAGTCCAAAAGCTTTGAGATCTTCCACTAATGAACAATGTCGACGTCTAACAAATGAAAAGGTATAAAAAAATGAGCAACAGTACCTGTTCTTTTTATTTTTACCATTTAAAATGGGATTTTGTCAAAATTTCTATCTAACCAGAAATTCTTACGAGAAAGAAGTCTCCAGGCCATAATTAGTGCAATGCAACAATATTATCGAGCGGCCATGCTTCACACAGGTTGGTAGTTATTATCATGATCTACCTCAATAATAGTAAAACAGCATCAAAATCAGTTGCCTTACTTACTTATGTACCTATTGATTTAATAATTGGGTTTCAATTTAATTACATACCCTTAATAACCCACTGCTATCAATGGTTCACCAAAATAAACACTTTTATAGGAAATTTACATTAACTAAAATTATATAAGACGATAACACCACGTTTATGTATATTATTTAATAAGATTACAATTAACGATAGAATAATGTTCAACATAAACATACTATCTAACTATATTATATAATATTTATAATGGAATTTGTGTGTGTTTTTTGTTGAATTGAATTATTTCAATCCATTGGTATCATAAGATTTTTTTTCAGTTTACTTTTAGGCAATGGTGTCTTTTCCAAAGATCGTCAATCATTCATTATTCATTCATACTCTCAAAGCAAATCTATCCACGCGAACAAAATTTGTTTAAATCATGTTATGTCAGATGTAACTTGAGAAAATACTGACACCATGATTATTAGGTACCTACATAACAGTTATAACACACGCCAAAACAAGAAGAAAGGAAATGGATTTAAGTACCTAACTTACAAGATTTGGTCCCAAACACGTAGTAACCGAAGAAATTAAAATTAAACAAAGTCGGGAGTATAAACTATACAATGAATAATGTTCCTCATCCGATAAGCTATCAGCGTAAGCTAAAGTTTACGACCCTGCTAACAAGACAAGAAACGTTTTTATTATTCGACAATCCGTAAAGAGGCATGTTTACAAGGAAAAAAAAACTCCGTCCTATAAAAGTAGTCTATACTCGATGGCAAACTTTACGTTCAATGTTATTGATTGAACAACCAGGTTGTTATACGAACCACCTTAGAAGCCGTCTAGTGTTATAGAAACTCTGATCCAGTCAAGTCTACTCTAGTCTTATGAGATTGGAACAACTACTAGAAGCTACTTTCTCCATTGATATCATGATATGCTTAAAAGAGAGCCCATAGGTAAGCACAGAAGCATAGGAGGAGTTCCAACCCTAGTGATGCCGTCGACATAATCATCGAAGGTCTGCCGGGAGAACCCTCGGGCGCTGAAGCCAGAAAAAGTAGGCCAGGTGACGGCTGTGCGTGTGAGTGCCGAGTGCCGGCTTCTTCAGGTACAATCAGTTGCAGAGAAACCTTATCCCCCCTAGATAGGATTCGGTGAGTCAGGGGGGTCAGGTTATAGCTGTATGGGATCTTGGAGGATCCTCACAACCTGATAAGAAACAAACCGACCGGAACCCTTATCCCATGGCTTTTTTACGAACATTCAGCGGGATTCCAACTCACGACCTCCAACTTTTATTTACTCACAAGGTTTCTAGCATTGGGTGTATAATAAAACAAACGAAAGTGGAATTAAACTATATTTTACTATTCATAAAATTGACAATCGCTTGCAGCCAGATCGCGACGGCCCGTGCGCCCGCGTCGTCGTCCCGCGTGTATCCGCTCGCCACGTACGACGCTCGACCCGCTCTGAGAAATCAAACAATATTTTTAACAATCTTCAAACAGGCAGATATTGTGTATATCATGACCTGACCTGACTGGACAGCTCGGCCAACAAGCGGCAATCGTCGACACACTAGTAAACTAAACAATCAGCTAGTGAACAGGTTTCCTCACGATGGTTATGGTAAAGTCAAAGTCAAAGTCAATATTTTTTATTGAAACTTGGCCTTCAAAGAAGGCTCTTTTTCACGTCGATAACTAATTATTTAATCATAATATTTTATGTCTCAAAGCTACAAACTACTAGCATTTCGGAACGACCACTGCTGAGAAGAAATGCCGAAAGAAACTCATGAAACAGTCTTGGTCGCCTAGCATGCCAGAGGGGCTATTCATTAACTTTATACATACACTAGATTGTGTACAGTCAAAAATAAAATAAAATATAAGTAAAAAAATAATAATAATATAATAAAACATGTTATGTTTGTGATGAAGTAACCACAATGAATTGGTTAAGAACAAAAAATAAAAATAAAATTCGAATCAGGATCGAAGCAGGATCCCTAGGCAACACCCGTTCACAAGTTTGAACATTTTAGAAAAATAAATACTTTCAGTCACTTGAAGATCACAATACACGTACATGTTTAACAATTAAATGTCAATGTAATTAAATTTAAAAAAGAAAGGTAAGGTTATTTTTTCACAATATCAAAAGAATGTAATCAAGTGTGGAGTGACGAAGTTGTAGGGAGAGACCAAACTTTTTTATCGTTCAAATAATCACTTATTGTGTAATACGCTTTATTCATCAAAGTATTTTTAAGATATGTTTTAAATTTTTGCATCGGTAAATTTATAGCTTGTTAAACATTTTTACACTTTGACCCACGAAAGACCGCCGAACCTTTTTAAGCCTAAAGCAGGGCGTATAAAGTTTATTCTTATTGCGGGTGTTTATACTATGTACATCGCAGATTTTTTTAAAGAGGTTTAAATTGGATTTAACAAAGATAAGTACATTGAAGATGTATTGAGATGCAACAGTAAGAATTTTTATTGATTTAAAGAGCTCTCGTAGAGAATCGCGTCGTTTTAGCCCGTACATAAAACGAATTGCTCTTTTCTGTAATACAAATATTTTCCCTATCTCGGCTGCATTTCCCCATATCAATAATCCGTATGACATTATGCTATGAAAGTAGCTGAAATACACGAGTCTAGCTGTTTCAATGTTTGTGCATTGTCTTATCCTTCTCACTGCATAAGCCGCCGAGCTAAGTTTTTTGGCCGTGAGTTCAATGTGTTTATCCCACTTTAACTTACAGTCAACGGTAACGCCTAAGAATTTGACACTGTGTACCCACTCTAATACTTTGCCATTAACTATTAAAGGTATATCATTATGAGGTGCGTTCGAGAGAGAAAACTTTATACACTTGGTCTTGTCCGTGTTTAAAGCCAGGTTGTTGGTTGTAAACCAGTCAAGCACAAGTGTCATAGTATTACTTACATCGTCATAATTTTGACTATTTCTGTTGACTTTAAATAGTAATGATGTGTCGTCCGCAAATAAAACAACTTCACACAATTGTTGGGCAAGACATGGAAGGTCATTTATGTAAACAAGGAATAGAAAAGGACCGATTATGGAGCCTTGAGGCACGCCCATGTGTACCGCCGCGCTGCTGGAAGCAGCTCTGTTAACTTCTACTTTCTGAGTTCTGTTGTCCAGGTAAGAAGCTAGTACCTCAAGGGCCGTCCCAGTAACACCATAAAATTTAAGCTTGTTTTTTAGTATATTATGATCCACGCAGTCAAAGGCTTTTGAAAGGTCGCAAAAAAATACCTATGACATCTTGGCTGGATTCCCACGCTTCATAGATTATTTGAACTAAAGTAGATGTTGCATCAGTAGTGGAACGACCTTTAGTGAAACCGTACTGACGATTATGTAAGATTTTATTTACGTTAAAATAAGAGACTAATTGCGTTAAAATTAATTTTTCAAATATTTTACTTAAAGCGGGTAATATAGAAATGGGTCTGTAATTAGTGATATAGATATAGATGAGGTAGTTGATGATATATGTACCTCGCCGCCATGGAGGCAGTAGCTCTGGCCCCGACCTCGGCCGCGTCGCCGGTTTTGCGTAGAAGCGTGCTCAGATCTGATGATGCATTCTGTTTGAACGCCGTCCACGCTGTATGCAGGGTGTCCAACTGTAAACAGACGAATATTGTAGATCCGAATAGCCAAAAGCATTTTTTTCCCATTGTCCATGGTAACTAAACTTGTCAAACCAGTTACAAGCAAAGATTTTAAAAATAAAGCAGCAAATACAGCTTTACATATATTTTTACTGTGTTAACTCTCTTGTTCTGTCAGAGTTATTTTCTAATGTTGCTGCGACCAAGATGGATGCATCTTCAGTAAAACATCAGCATATATTTACCATAGTTCTGTCGCCAGGCTCCGCGCCCCCATACTTGGTGATGGCTTGCATGCCGCTCTCCCAAGCTGCCAACCAAGCTGTAGTGTCTGATGTTCTCGATCTGTTATGACGGAATAAAAACATTTATTTTCATAGATCCATAGAAATCTCAACTATCAGAATAGATTGGATTTTGTTCTCAATTATTTGGAAGTGCCACCCAACCCACAATATACCTACACATCTTCTTGCAGTGCCTAGTGGACGTTGACCGTCAGTTTTGCAAACTTCTCTCTGTTTATAGCAAAGCAAAATAGCTCTTCAACTCCAGTTAATCCAGTCCATAAGCAACTTGATGAATCTTCCGAGCAAAGGAGGAAAAATTGGGAAGTTTGTTATAGCACTACCGAAAGAAGTAGCGGTCTGCTGTTCACAGAATCACTATCATAAGTAGGATAACTTACTTAGCAAAAGACTGCGAAGCCGCGGCCAGGCCCAGACTGTAGATGCCCCCGAGGTGCCCCCCATGTCCTTCTCAGCGATTTCCGACAGCACCCACAGCACGGTGGACGGGTGCTCCACTGACCCCTGCTTGATGTAGTCTAAGATAGCTGAAAAGTTAAATTTAATCTAATTTTAAATGATGTATTAGTCTCAAGGAGAAACCATAGCAGGAAGATCATTCAACCTTTAAAGACTTTTGGGAGGAAGTTCCTTTTAAAGCTCACTGTACTTGATTCATTAATTTCTGAATAAGTACAGGGTTAGCACAACGCTATTTAATAATAATAATAAGCCCTTCTATGCTGAAACCGTTTCTGTTGTTGAGTAGCGTTTTTAGAGAATATCTCTCGTTTCAGAGTGCCTCTTGGCATAGGCCTCCTCTAGCAACTTCCACTGTCTTCTATCGCCAGTCACTCTTCTCCAGTTGGAACCAGCGGTCAGCTTAAGGTCATCCTCCCACCGTGTAATTTGTCTTCCTCTCTTTCTCTTGCCGTCTCTTGGGTACCATTCTGTAACTGCTTTGCTCCACTTTTTATTTGAGTCGCGCATCATGTGGCCTGTCCACCGCCATTTTTGTTGATCTACACGAGTAAGAATGTCTGTGAGTTTAGTTATTTCTCTGATATCGGTGTTTCTTATTCTATCCTGTCTTTTTGTGCATGTAATACTTCTTTCCATTGCTCTTTGGCATCTTGCTAGCTTCTCGCGTAGTTTCTGGGTGAGGGCCCATGTTTCGCAGCCATATGTTATACAAGGTAGAATACACATATTAAATGTTTTTCTTTTCATAGCCATGTTTAGATCCTTCGATTTCATAATCTCTTTTAGCGCCCAATATTTTTTCCATCCTATGGCGATTCTTCTGTCTATTTCTTTGGAGTTTTGGTCAGTGAAAGAAATAAGTTGACCCAAGTATATGTAATCGTCCACATATTCCAGAGGTTTTCCATCAAGTACAATATCTATCTTTGCAGAGTTGGTCATAAGTTTAGTTTTGTTGATGTTCATTTTCAGACCTGTCTTCTTGCCTTCCTCGTTGAGCATGTGTATCATAGCTTCAAGTTTTTCTGGACTTTCTTCAAGCAAGACCAAATCGTCAGCAAATCTTAAATGGTTTAGTTTCGACCCATGTATATTAAGACCAAAGTTATCCCAGTTAAGGTGTCTGAAGATATTTTCCAACACCGCTGAGAACAGTTTCGGGGAGAGTGGGTCGCCCTGTCGTACCCCACGTTCAATAGGGAATTTGTTTCCGAGAGTTTCCAATTGAATTCGGGCCCTACTATTACTGTAGATTGTTTTCAGGATACTGATGTATTGTGTTGACAGACCCTGTTGTTTTAGTGTCTCCCAAATACACTCATGACGAAGACTGTCAAAGGCTTTGGTATAGTCAATGAAAGCAATATAAATTACCTTGTTATATTCATTGTATTTTTCAAGTACTTGTTTCACTGTATGTATATGGTCAGTTGTAGAGAATCCTTTCCTGAAACCTGCTTGCTCAACAGGTTGGTTTTCGTCCAAAGTCTTGGTAATTCGTTCGAGTATGATTTTAGCAAAGACTTTGTAGATATTCGACATTAGACATATTGGTCTATAGTTCTCTATGTCTTCCTTATCACCCTTTTTGTATATAAGTATGATGTAGGATTCCGACCATTGATCTGGAATAATACCCGTTTTCAGAATTTTATTGAAAATGTTTACCAATACAGGTGTCAGTTCTTCCACTGAGCCTCTTAACAGTTCATTCGGAATCCTGTCCGGACCAGGTGACTTGTCAATTTTTTGACTCATGATTGCTTTCTCTACTTCGCTTGTTAGAATTTCAGGTATGTCTTCTGTGTTGTTTTCTCTTGGTTGGTTGTTTTGGTCCAGGCTGTTTGCAGAGGCTGATCTGGATTTGTCATTGGAGTAGAGCTTGCGATAAAACCCTGTTGCAAGTTCTTTTATTTTGTGGCGTTTTGTGATATTTTTGCCTCTCTTATTAAGCCTTGGTATCCACTCTTTTCCAGATTCTCTAATTTCTTTCAGTGCTTTTTTAACACCACCAGTTGTTTCAATGTAGTGCTCTAAGGTTTGAAGTCTTTTCACTTTGCGGTCTTTCCTTATACTTTCCTTGATTTTCTTGCTGATACCTGATATTTCTTTATAATAATTTCTTTTAGGGTGTTTCGCCAGTAGATCATAGCGCTTGTTAATAAGATGTAATGTTTGTTGGCTTAATGGATATTTATTAGTTTTTTCTTTTGCAGTTGCAGTGCTGCAGCATCTTTTTCGGTTTCTGATATGTCTTCTGGGTAACTTGGCAGGTGATTTTCGAATGGTGCATCGTACCATGCGGTGATTTGTGTTGAAATTGAATCTATTTAAGACAGTAGTATCTGTGAATGCTTTCAGGTTGTTACTAATTATATAGTCAATCTCATTCTTGTACAATTCTCCAGGAGAAAGCCATGTCCATTTATTTTTGGGATTTTTTTGAAATATGAATTTGTTACATACAAGTTATGCTCCATAAGAAACTCTATTAGTTTTTCACCATTTTGGCTTCTTTCACCATGTCCAAACCTGCCGAGAATATACTCATCTTGATTTCTCCTTGCTCCTACTTGTGCATTGAAGTCACCCATTAAGATAATGTGATTGTTCGAATTGTCTCTTATTGCTTGTGACATTTCTTTATAAAATTGTTCGAGCACCGGCTTTTCAGCTTTTTCAGTAGGTGCATATACTTGAATTATTGACCATGACTTTCTATACCCCGGTAGTTTAATGTTTAGGATTGCCAAACGGTTTGAGATTCCAATCATGTCTTGTATATATTGTTTAAGGTATGACTTTTAACAACGCTATTTAATAGCCTCCAAATACAACCCATTTTTTGAGATTTTATTGTGAATGTTGTAGTTCATTGTGTTACCTTGAGCGAACTGTTTGATGGTGGTCCCACAGTCACCATCACCGCATCCGGAGTCCAGCTTATTGAGCAGCGACTCACTCTTGACCAGCGCCTCTCCGGCCACTCGGAGACACCCTCGGAACAGGTCTTGTTGGGGCGGCGACAGCGATGGGCCTTCTGAAGCCTGAAATAATTACTTAGTTTTTAATGTATTTGAAACTTTATTGCACTTTTAAAGAAAATATGTGGACTTCACGCCATTTGGCAGTCTGTACCAGTCAATTACACTTTAGCTGTGCTCTTGTCGTTGTCATGTAGGAAATCACTAAGCACCTCCATAATACCAGCAAAATTTGAATAAACTGAGAAAGCATTTGACACTTAGGCAACATCATATCCTACCTTTCTAGTGTAACTATCTAAAACATCGTCATCATCGCCATCCACCGCGTGTTCCCGTACAGACAACCTAGTGCCCGTCCAGCCCGGAGCGTCAGTGGATGCATCAAGCAGTTCCAACCAGAAGTCACCGTTTTCCTTGCTCAGTTTGATGACGCTGATGTGCAGCCCGTGCATCTCTAAAGACGATTTCATGTGACCAGCGAATATGCGCTCGAGTTTTATGTTCTTTCTGGCTGAAAAACAAATACAAAATCCAGGTGATATTAAGAATTGAGTCCTTATCAAGCTATGATTGTCAAAGTCACAGGTCAAGGCCAAACAAATGAGTCCGAACTCACTCGGGTTGTGTATTTTATAACTCTTATGGTCTTCCGGTTCATCAGATCAACTCAAAGTTGTAATATTGTTGCATAATCGTGGTATTAAAATTATTATTTACTAGCTTTCGCCCGCGGCTTCGCCCGCGTGAATTTCCCACGGGAACATTGCTTTTTCCCGGGATGAAAGGTACCCTATGTCCTTCTCCGTACTTCTAACTATGTGTATGCAACATTTCAGGAAGATTGGTTCAGTACATGAAGCGTGAAGAGATAACAAACAAACAAACCAACAAACTCACTTTCGCTTTTGTAATATTAGTCAGGATTCATAATGTGCATGCAAGACAGGTTATTCGGAAAAAGTGATGTGGATAAAATTTGTTTTGCAAGATTGCGTCACAGACAAACATCCTGGTCAAAAGGGCATCCTGGTGCTACAAAACTAAATCAAAGCTTTAAGACTCGCTTTTGATCGAATCTCGTTTTATTTTAAGCAATTATGGTTGTGACCTACTGAAGTAGTCCTTGATCTCCGCGCACATGATGTTGACTTCCAAGATGGAGGTGCCTCCTAGGTTGTTCAGCATCACGGTCACCCTGTCGCCTGCCACCAGCTTCATGTGGGCTGCTATCTGCACAAAACTGAGAGTTTTAAACGAATTCGACGTTGTAATTATTAAAAACTAACTTTTGCCCGCGGCTTTGCCCTCGTGAATTTCCCATGGGATAACAGTGCTTTTTCCCGGGATGAAAGATACCCTAAGCCCTACTCAGTACTTCTATATAACACAAATTGTTATGCGAAATTTCAGGAAGATTGGTTTAGTAGATAAAGCGTAAAGAGGTAATAAATAAACTCACTTTCGTATTTATACTTAAAATTAGTTAGGATTAGAATAACATTGCCTTCTATGAAATAAGAAAAGCCATGTCAAGTATCTGAGATAACACAGAAATTCGAACGTCGTAGTCTTTTTACCAGGAAGCTAAAAGAAATACCGATTTTTGACATAAAAATCATTAAAAGATTCAGAACTAATAAAAAAAAGTTGTGTACAGTAATGAAATGCTTGCTGCCTTTTTTTTATTTACCTTTTCAAGTATTAATGCAGTGACTTCCTTAGCGGTCCCCAACTTGACCTTAGCAATGCCTGCTTCTCCGTGCACTCCAGAACCCAGCTCCATCTCACCTTGGGCGATTTCAAATAACGGTGGCTGACCTAAAATAAATCGAAGTCTTATGAAACTTCAAATAAACCAGCAGGGCCCTATTTTTATACCTACTGCGAAGTGGGTAAACAGGGTTTGCCTACCTGATGGAAAGTGGTCACCGCAGCCTATGGACCCTTGCAACACCGGGTTGTCACGAGCAAAACCAAAGAGAATGTAATCACTACATAACGCCGACACAAATAAAATCTCGCCCTTATTGAAGAACTTCATATTCGTCGCTATATGATGCCTAGGGCATTCCATGGCAGAGAGCTCATTTCATAATCTTCCAATACGTAGTCGTAGAGTAAACTCCTTTTGAAAAGCATGTGAGCAATGAGGATGAACTAGGTACCTACTTCACTATTCCTTTGACTATTTCGAGAACTACCTTACTATTTCTTTGACTATTTTGATTATTTATTTTCAGTTGTTGTAACTGTACGAGTTTACTTACCAGGCAAAGAACACGGACTCAAGCAAACTCCCAATGTGGCCACATTCTTGCAGACGTCCAGCGCCATCTTGTGAATGGAGTCCAAATCGTAGCCCTTCGCAGACATTGCTCCGCACATCTGAAAATATAATTTTGATTTAAGTGGATACCTAGCATGTGGTAAGATTTTTATTTTTTCACGTACTCCACTTTGGAAACATAAACTTAAATCAATGGTTTCTGTCTCTAAGCCATAAGTATAAAGTTTAATTAAACACCTTGAACAAGTAGACCTCGGCACATAATCCTCTTCCACCAGTTTTGTTGTGACTGGACGCGACATCTTCGGCCACTATCACTTCTCTAACCTGAAAAAAATTCAATGAGATGAATTAGCCGAAGTCGACTATGAGACATTAAATACTTTAGTGAATCGTAAGTTAAGAGTATCCTGATAAGACAGGCGAGATTTCTTCTCTTTGATTGACGAAACTTTAACCAGCCTTTTGTTTTATCAGAATAAATCATTTACTTCTTTACCTTTATCCCAGCAATCTTTGCCTTCTCAATAGCCTTGCCGAAATTCAGTCTGTCTCCCGTGTAGTTTCCTAGGATGACGATGGAGCCACCCGAGTTGTACTTGTGAAGATGTGAGATGGCGTACAGCACGTGGCCGGTGGGCGGAGACGCGAATATACCACCAGCTATTGCGCCGTCCAACATGCCTGAGCCGATGAAACCTGTAATAGAAGGATAGACAAACGTTAGATGTTTATTTGCATCAACTGACATACAAAGACTATCAGAAATACCTTCCTAAATTGTTGACCACAGGCCACAAGTTCGAGGAGTGGACTGTAAACACTTATCACGGTGGGGGCCGTGTGGTCAGGCCTGAATCTCATCCACCCAGATAATTCCGACAGGGATTTTACCTCCTGAGGGAGTATCTCTGAGTTTCAGAGTTGCTGCAGGCTAGCCGGGGTCCGGGCAGGGATTCCTCCAGGTGATTCAAACAGCCGGAACTTTTGAGCACTTTTATTTCACTATTTTCACTTATTATTCAGAAGTCACAAGTAGAGCGTACTGGATGAAGTGATTTTAGAACAAATCTTCAACATTTATATTTAACATTTTCGCATTCTCATAGTATACTAGTAAGCGAGAGCCCGGACCAATCACAGCGCGCCATTTCCAGAGCATTACTAATGCGCACTAGTATTGATGTGATTACGTACAATAGTGCAAGAACAAGTAATAATGTAGGCTCTGTGATTGGTCGGTTCTGCTTAACAATTTTGCGCTTCGGCTCGGCGGCTGCAGGGTATTCGCGATCCGGCACGGCGGTCGTCAACATAAATAGTAAAAAGAACATCATTCTTGAGAGCGTTACTAAGTGCCACAGTGACACAAATTGGAAGTAAATCAGGGGTTAAATTGGCCATATAGGAGGACACTGATTTTCAATTATCACCATGAAAGGCACACGTAATACGATCTCCATATTTGATATGTTCAGTTTGGATCAGGAGCATGTCTCAAGCACCACCGTTTTAATCTATACTTGTATTGTAGGTAGTTTATTTATTGTTTGAACGTACTAATTTTTTGGAACTAAGTACCTTCCAATTCACAATTTCTGATTCAAGTGTTATTTGAAAAATTTCTGTGCATGATAGGCAAATTCATAAGCAAGGGTGGAAATCATTCCCACGTGAGTGAAATCGTGAAGCACAGCTAATCCTAACTAATATTACAAATGCGAAAGTAATTTTACTTGTTTGTTTGTAAATTTCGCATACACATAGTTTGAAGTATTGAGAAGGACATAGGGTACCTACCTTTCACTCCGAAAAAGAGCACTGTTCCCCTGGGAAATTCACGCGGGCAAAAGCTAGTAGGTATCTCATAAAACTCTAACCTGCAGCAAACGGCTCATGGCCTGATCCTCCTCCGCTGATCACAGCAACTCTTCCAGAGTCCCTCTGAGGAAAAAGCGGATTAAAATATTATGAATGGTTTTCAAAGCTTGAGTGAAAGCGTATGTCTAGTTATCATTATCACAAAGTAGAATAGAAGACGAATATAATAAAACGATTTGAATGGAGTTAGTTGTCGGTCTGAGGCCAAATACTTAAAAAGTCTGAAATTGGGAATAAAAGTTTGTATAGAAAAACACACAACATAAGAGCCACAGGTATATAACCAATCTACGACATCATCTGCCATTTTCAACCGACTTCCCAAAAAAGGAGGAGGTTATATGTTTCGATGTATGTATGTTTTTTTTTATGTATGTTCGCCGATTTCTCCGCCAATTGTGGACTGATTTCCAAAATTGTTTTTTATTCGTAATGGTGTATTCCCAAGTTGGTCCCATTTTAACCACGTCAGAATCTGTTCGGTAATTTTAAAGATACCTAACAAAATATAAAAATAACAACATTGCATTATAGAGCAAAAGCCCGCGACAGCATGCCTTTCCTTATTTTATTAAAACTCAAGATTTTCTGTGTATGTCCCCAACATAGAAATAGCGATTAGCGACTATAAAAGTTGGTTCATGATTACTTAGACAGATTACTTGTAGCAATAACATTTAAAGTGGTAACTCAATTTCCTCAAAATAAAGTTTTTTAAATATTTTATTCCTAATAATATTAGAAATCACGCCATCCATTACCAGGCAATTGGTGCAGATATAAACCCCTGCTAGTATACTAAATTATAGTTATATTTGTTTTTTACCCGTATATACCACGCAGAGAAACATTCAGCATTTTTAAAATAAGGAAGGTTTGGTCGTCACGGGCTCTCGGTCTATTTATCTGCCAAAATAATAGACAATTTGACATGTTGTGACATTTCAAATCAAACTTACTTACTTAGACATAAAAAGTTTCGAATTCTTAATTCTTTATTTTCGGCCAGTGAAAAAAAGGTTTTTATTAAACTAAAAATGATAAAATAAAACTTTTTTCCAAAAAAAATGAACCGACTTCCATCATAAAACTTTAAATCATGAAATAACAATAAAGAAAAATGTATTAGCATTCTACCTACTGAATGAGGTGAAGTCGGTGCCAAATTGAATATTAAATAATCTAAGTTAATATTAGAATCATGCATATAATACGAGTACCTAGCTAAACAATTACATAACACCCTTACTCCTGCACTTGGCACCGACTTCACCTCATTCAGTAGGTAGAATGCTAATACATTTTTCTTTATTGTTATTTCATGATTTTAAGTTTTATAATGGAAGTCGGTTCATTTTTTTTGGAAAAAAGTTTTATGTAATCTATACATATAATAAAACAGTAAAAATATTTTGTCTGTACATTTAGTATTTTTGACTGAAATGGATAGAGGGACACTTAAAAAGAATAATAGAAAGCTAAAAATTTTTTTTTTAATTTTTTGTCTGTTTGTCTGTATGTATGATCACGCTAGTCTCTGAAAGTACTGAACCGATTTCAACGAAACTTTTTTTGTTGTATAGCTATTAAGCCTGGGCAACATTTAGGCTATAATTGATTTTGAAAAATGGAACACCTGATGAAGAACCAAAACAGAACAGTTAAACTATAAGAAATATGGAAATGTTGCCTTAACAAAAGTCGTTCAACCTGATGAGCATTTTCTGCTGCCAAGAGACCAGCTACACTATATCATATATGGAAATGGCGCCTTAGCAAAACTTGATTAATCTGATGAGCATTTTCTGTAGACGTATAAAAAGAAGATCAAAGATCTGAAACGGTTTGGAACACAAAATAATTTTTCATATAAGCGAAATCACGCGGGCGAAGCCGCGGGCAACAGCTAGTCAACAATAAGAATATTCCACTTACGTCACTCCTGATGGTGACCACCCGATGTTTGGGATGCAGCCTCAGCTTAGGGTACGTAGCCACCAATCCTCGAAGGTTGTCGTCCACACAGCTCTCCACCGAGTTGATCAGCTTCTTCGTTACTGGCTTCGTGGACATTTTGGGCTATCTAGAATAAATCTTCTTAGGTTTAGGATGTCATACATCTGAACCAGCCAAATAGATTTGATAAAGACGCGCAAAGATAGACGCGTTATTTAGTCACTGTCCGACATCTCCTAATTACTACTTCAATGGAAGATCCTTCAAATTTGATTCGATTCGTGGGTGAGCGAGTAAATTTTTCGAAACTGAAAGTTAGTTACTAAATCTTACGACTATTAGATAATAACGACTATTAAATAATACTTTAGTTGTTATAGCCTTACTCTATTAAATAATACTTGTTATCAATAACTTTTCACGAGAGCGGAGCCCCGAAGCGCAGATAGTGATACGCCTAGCCTATGAATATTTATCTTTCAGCATGAAACCTATCTTTAATTGTTTACTCAAGTTAACTTTATTACCATAATCCTATTTCGCTTTTATCTCCAATTAAAATGGAATAGCAATAAAATATTACAATAATGTTTACGTTTTTTTTTGCAGGTAATATTTTACATATCGAAAAGGATACTACCCACCTACCTACCTAGGACCTACTTCTAGTCTAGTATATATTATGATGTAATAACTACAAAAATATCGGATTAGGTATTTATTATTATTATTATAAATAATTAGTTTTGAATTTCGCGGCCTCCGTAGATTTTTTTTTGTTTTTAACTCCTTCTTCTCTTTCTACTCTTCTCAAATTCTTGATAAAACGAATTGAGTTTTAGTTAAAAACAAAAAAATCTACGGAAACCGCGAAATTCAAAACAAATTATTACGTTAATTATTTATTATTTTATTTACCGCTCGCCACTGCGAGCGGTATGCTAATGCTAATTAAAAAATAAAAAAAATAAAAAGAAATTTATTGACATGTTTCAAAACAAAGTTTTCATAAGTAGGTATTACATTTTAGTATTGAAGCCAGACCAGCAATGCATTGGCTCGGCGGCACTCAGCAACCCACCATCGAACTAGGAATAAACCTGTATCTCGAATGGTCTGTAGCCTTGTGACGGAGCCGCAGACACGACTGTGAGTAGGTGGCTTGACTTATTTACTAAGTTGAAACACTGTATAGAGAAACATTAGGTAAGTTTGTGGTATTAAGTTGAATACAATAATTCCCAAACTAGAAAAATTCTGTTTTTTGGGAATTTTCACATTAACTAGTAGCAAGTAGGTATAATAAAAATATGAAAGTAAACTAAATTATATACAAAATAAAATGCATCTGCTATTGCTGCGAACGGCTCTCGGCCGCGTGTGTAATAATGTATTAGGTATGTGTGTGTGTATGCGTGTATGTATGTATATATTTTTTGTGCTATTATTATTGTTTCAAAAAAAATGAGCCAATCAAAGATTTATCGTTATAAATATTATTACTTAGTATTAATGGTTACAATTTAAATAAGGTTATTACATATATATTATAAGATAATAATAATAATAATAAAATTTATTTATTCAGACAAAGTCCATTATTGTTAGTAACATCGAAACCTTAACCTAGAGTTAGTAATACATATTTTAGACACACACGAAAACAGAAAAATAAGATGAAATAAAATAAAATATAAAAATAAAGATAAATATGCCACCAATCACTGCTGTACCGTACCATGAGAGACTGCACAGCAGCGATTGATGTATACACAGTCTAGTCTGCTGGCCACCATACTCAGAATGCTGTTGGAGCTAGCCCGCACTCTGCGCACCAAGGATGCGCATCGCTTCCGCATTGTAGTATAGAAGCAATCTACATTCGCTTCTGCAAACATCCCTGATGCACTGCAGAATCTTGGCAACCCCAACAACACCCTGAATGCATTGTTGTATTGGACGCAGAGGGCTTTGTACGACTCTTTTGTATATTTAGCCCATAGACTACAACTATAAAAAGATGTGCAATATGCTCGAAAGAGTGTAATTTTCACTTCTTTCGAGCAACGTGAAAATCTTCGAGCTATCATGTTGGCTCTCACCGTCAGCGCCCTCCGCTCTCTTTCAATATCATCATCATCCTTGAGGTCAGAAACAAGAAGGTGTCCCAGGTATTTAACCCTGTTAACTCGCCTCATCAATACACCGTTTAATTTGACTGGTGGAATGTCTATCACCTTTTTGCCTCTGGCCTCAAAAACCATGACTTCACTCTTATTTACATTATATACCAACCCATGAGAACTGGCATATGCTTCACAGATGGCCAACAACTTTTTCAGACCACAGGGGACGCACTCAATAACACCATATCGTCTGCGTAGCTAATATTGTTTACACATACACCGTCTATGTGACAACCAACACGAGTGCTACTGAGCGCGACAATCAAGTCATTGACGTACAGGTTGAAGAGAGTCGGCGATGACAGGCCGCCCTGTCTCACGCCGCACTCCAGCCCATACGGCTCCGACATGCCTCCCGCCCATTTCACGCTGTTAACCTGGTTTCCATACCAATATTTGTAAATATTGACAAGTTCAGGTGGTATTTTTAGCTTTTCTAGTTTTCCCCAAAGGATGTCATATGACACCAGGTCAAAAGCTTTTGACAGGTCCAGGAAGCACGTATGAACTGCCGTCTGACGACTAGTATAATATTTAACAGTATGCTTAACACTCAAAATCGCCGCTTCAGTCGATAACCCTGGTCGAAATCCAAACTGGTTATCGTGGGGCTTAAAGACGTTATTCAAATGTGTATTGAGCATACTATATAATATTTTAGATACGACTGTAGCTAGTGATATGGGCCTGTAATTTTGTTTATCCGAAAGATTTCCCGTTTTACTCTTAAGAATTGGTACTACCACAATTCTAATCATGTCTTCAGGCAAGTAGGAATGACTCAGGCACAAGTTAAAGAGCATGGACAGCAGTCTTGGCAAGTGTGGGCCGGCCGGCATGCTGCAGATGCTCGATGCTGAGACCGTCATGGCCAGGAGATTTTCCCCTAGTCATCGATTTTATTACATCTTCTATCTCTTTTGTCGTGACTTTGATTCCTAGTTTCATTCCACTCTCAGCACTGAGCATCGAGCGCGACGGCCCTAAAGGCGACTTGACGGTAAAGTGTTCTTTAAAAATATTGGCTATGTCTTTTGCCTCACACACACCATCCACACTAACTGGCCTTACGTTCAGCTTTTTCGTAGCTTTCCAGAAAGAGCGGAAGTCACTTTTTGAATGATGTGAGGCCAGAATATCCATTTTAATTTGTTCTTCATTGGTGAGACACCATTTCAGACGCTTTTTGAACGTTTTTCTAGCCTCACACATTTCATAGTAAATATTACCAGAGTTTGGTTTGCCGTGCCACAACCAGAGCATAAATTTCTCCTAATCCTAAAAATACTAGGAATAGCAACAAATTGGGTACATTTCATCCCGAAATTTCAACGGGAGCGAAACCCCGGGGCTTAGATAGTTCGGTACCTATAAAATAAGCGTGTACAGGCGCGAGAAGCTAGGTACTGGGATAATGTATGATTATTGTGTTAAAGAATAAGGTAGGTACTTACCCTTAATAACCCGCTATATCTACAGTTCACCAAATAAACACTTTTATAGGAAATTTACTATAACCAGAATTATATAAGTCGATAACACCACGCTTATGTGTGTTACTCAATAAGATTACAATTAACTATGGTATAATAATCATCATAAACACACTATCTAAACATATAACAATCACAATATTTATAATGGAATTTGTATTGTGTGTATGTCTTTTTGTTGAATTAAATTATTGCAATTTTCAGGTATTGTGAACGTGAACATGATCCTCTAGTTGAAGCACATGAGTAGTTAAAAGGGTACAGAATCTAAGCTTCATTACAAGCGCTTCAAATAATTACACTACTACAAGCTTGAGAGCCGCAGGTGCTTACGCACACACGCGCTGTCACGTACGGCGCCATATAGATTATTAATCTGTGGTTGAAGTGTCGACTTCAAAGGATTGGTAGCGGACAAATATTATTGAAGGCACGCCGAATTGTGCCCTACTTAGTCTTCAGCTAGGCGACCCTCACGACGCCATCGGAGCCCATAAACTTGTACACCATTTGACAGGAAACACGACTGCGTAGCAACGAAAAGTAGATGTCCTTGGAGGTGCGGTTTGCGGGGGAAACGTGAATATATGGTAGCGTGCACCCGCGCTTCCCCGCGCATTCCCCCCGCGAGTCTTACATGCGCAGTCGACGCCATATTGGGTCTAGTTCCCTGCCGATACCTGTACCACGCGACCCAGCAGCCAGCTGAGAGGAGGAAGCGCCTTATCCTTGATCAGGACGAGGCTCTCCAGTAGGGCCTCCTACTGGAGCGAGCAGGTATTACGTTTTTTGTCAGTTTACTATTAGACAAAAGTATTCAATGCTAGGTGTCCTGGATCCCTAAAATCGTCTACTTTTTGCCAAAGATCGTCGATATAGTAAAAATGCGAATGTGAGTTTGTTTGTTTATTTGTTACATGCTTTATCTACTGAACTAATCTTCCTCAAAATTTCGCAGAAAGGAAGGTTTGGAACAAAGTCGGAAAAATAAACTATAGTAACAATTATATTTTTCTCATCCGATAAGCTATCAGCGTAAGGCAAAGTTTACGACCCTACTGACAAGACAAGTTCGTTTACTAATCAACAATTCGAAAAGAAGAGTATTGTTTACAAGGTAAAAATAATATTTACCTACTTAAGGACGAAATAAATCGCCACAATCGTCCTATAAAAATATAGCTGCTGATATCCGGGATAACGTAAGGATTTTAAAGATTTATAATAATCACAAGAAAGTCACACAAATAACTTATAAATAAGTACCTAACTTCAGGAAGCCTGAAATCATGGCGCAACTTTTTTGGGCAGACGTGTATAAAATCTCGTGATTTTATATATTTTCCTCAGAAGATTATAATAATGAACAAGGCGGTTACGAATATTGCCGAAGAAAAGGGAGGCAATGGCCGACCTCCAACGACCGGGACGACGATGGGCCTCACCCCTTACATGGTGCACAGCAGGGACGAATGACACAAGAGGATTAGCCAAATGATATAGGAAATGTTAAGGACATGATGATTAAAATTATTAATAATGGCAATCATATAGTTTTGGCTGACAAGGCCTATAGGCCTTGTCTAAAAACTATACGATTTGATGATGAGATGGTGACTATGGTCACCTAAAGACAATATTCAAGTCCGTAATCAACATATTTTAATAGTTAAGTACTTACCAAAAATCAAACCACTTACTGAAGGAACTATAATATTCACATAATAGCTACAGAACTTAAGGAAATATGTACAACTTAAATATTTATTAAATTAAATTAACCTGTAACACTAACACGGTCCGTTGTACAAGTTTTCTTATTTAGCAGTACTAAGTGGATAGTAAATTGACATTCGTAGAATTTCCTAGACACAAATCCAGATGCAACTTAAACTCAAGTTCATAAGATTCAAATTTCTATAATACATACTTCGATGCATGAATGACCATCGGGATGAGTCTTTCGAAGCCAATATAAGATAACCAAGCTATTTTTAGAAGTCACCTATCACTACTATAATCTTCTAAATATTATGTCTTTTTAAGCCAATAGGTTTTCTAACCTTGTATCTACTCTGTGTTTCAATTCAAACAATGATTGGATACAATTGAAATAATTAACATCGGAAGAAAAGAATATATCACAAAATCTTGTTTGATAGCGGCGACATTAGGACTATTTTGATCTGAGATTACTTATTTAGAAAAGATTTCAGTACCTCAATGGAATATAAGACCATTGACGAGCTGAATTACTATCATTCGTCGACAATCTCAAAACGAAATTGCTATTTAATTTCCTTAGGGGTTATTTATTACTACTAGATACAGTTAAAGAAAGTCAATGATGTGTTACTTATAAGGCAGAAATATGATGAAAATGGAAAGGAGGAAAGAGCGTGAAATAGAATATTGTTCACAGTGGAACAACTGTCATGATCATGACTAGCAAATTGACAGATCTCAATAATAAATTACACAAGATAATTTAGAAACTACTTTATTACAATAAATTTACATTAAACTTATCAACTATTGACAGCGAAGGTATTAGAAGTGCCGGTGAAGTCAGTCATGCTGCCAAGCAGGCCCCGCGCCGTGCCATAGTACGTGAACCGGTAGGTCGTGATGAAGGCGTCCTCTGGGACCGTCCACTCGATGGTCACACTGCTGGTGCCGAGGAGCGTGGACCGCCGCTCCCAGATGAGCCTGGCCAGAGGAAATTATAAAGACTGTTATTGAAAGATTTTTAATAAACTATGAATCTATCATAGAGCAGCGACCCAAAACGAGTCTTGGCCTTCGATAAATAAGGATCTCCATTTGGATCTATTCTGCGCCATCTCCTGCATGTCTGCGTGCGAATCATCCGCGTGCAGCTCGCAAAAGTCAAGAGTGAACTATGAATGTGCTGTGAACTTTTCTCACACCAAGATCGTCTTCGATTCCTTAGGAATTTTGGGATTCCGGATAGCCTAGAGCCTTCCTCGTAAATGTAGCTATCATTCACAGAAATTTTTTTTACTGTAGTTCCAAAGCTTCGCATCCTAAAAAACAATCCATTATATTTGTATAGAATTAGATATACTATTATTTTATCACTTACTTGGTTTCCCAGTCAGCATCCGTGGCCACCACTTCCCATTCGCCAAGCAGCTGCCTCTCGACAATGAAGTGGGTCTCTTCTTGCTTCAAATTGTTCCGTGGGTTTGCACCGATCTGTAATAAATGCATGCATGAAATAATTAGGTACTTCATAGTCTCTTTAGATACAGTCAGTTGCAGACAAACCAGAATTACATCTCAGGGGGGTCAGGTTTCACTGTATCTGACTGTACATTAACTTGAATTAGGATGAAAAATCTCCCAAACGGAGGGAAAACTCCGTTTGCGGGACGCATTATTGCTGAAATCCCCAGGCTTAGCAGGCAAGTATAGTTTTATAATCCCAGCCATTACATGCAGCTAGGGAATGCAATCCGGATAATCCGTAATCCGAAACATTCGGATTTTCGCACATTTTCACTCGACTTACAAATCCGGATTCCAAAATGAAATCCGGATTTTCAGAATTAAAAAAAAATCAGGGGTACTGCCCGCGCTCCCGAGCGCATACAAACCGTTCCCTTATATAGTTTACGATGCCTACCGCGCAGCGTATGTAAACCCTTACAGTATTCAGAACTTCGGAAAACCTGAGTTGCGGGAGGGTTTACATGCAAGAATTCACAAAAAGTTGCCGTAAACCGTTCCGTTATTCGGAGCTACGAACGATCTGGATTCGGGTATGGTTTTCGGTATAATATTTGAAAATTCGGAATAAAAAATGCTTCCTCTACTCAGAACCCAAAAAAGTATAAAAGATTAGTGCGATCTGATACGCGGAAGGGCTTTCTGCGCTATGCTCCCCGACTTCAGAACACAAGCGGTAGGTGCGATCTGGCACGCGGTAGGGTTTTCTGTGATATGTTCCCCGATCTCAGATCGCAAGCGGCACGCGCTAAGAGAGATAAAAAAACGAGTTAGTAGTAGGTAGCAGACAAAGTTGCGGGCGAAAGCTGGTTTACTTATATACTAATATTATAAATCTAAAAGTTTGTATGTTTGGATATTTGTTACTCAATCATGCAAAAACGGCTGAACAGATTTGCATAAAATTTAGAACATAGATAGGTAGTTCATTACCAGGATTAACATATTGAATACTTTTAATCTCGGAAAAATGTCAAGCTCCTGTGGCATAATAAAGAAACGAGTTAACGCAGACGAAGTGGCGGGCGAAAGCTAGTGTACTTATAATAATATTATGAAGCTGCAAAGTTTTTAGCGCTGATCTCAAAAACTGTTATGTTTCAGTGTTAGCCCATTAGGTTACTAGCTTTCGAGCCAAATCCGTTCAGTCGTTTTTGCGTGATTGCGTAACAATCATCCAAACAATAATTGTTGTTAAAATAAATAATTATTTTGTCATAAGTTTATATATATAATTAAATTTATATTTGTTTCCTAATAATTTCTAATAGCTCATATCGAGCATTTTCTGTTAAATTTTTATTCATATTTATAATTATAGCTCAGAAGTACTGGGGTTCTGAATACTGGAAGGTTTTTCATATATGCATCCTTATTTTGCTTCTGTAATCCCTCCCTCATTACAGAATTGAAATCACAATGCGATAATAAACATTATACTAAACGTTCCTTGGAAAGAGTATTTCATTCACAAGTTAGAAATAGGAACAATATTCTTAGTCCCTAAACTTTCAATCACTATGTTAGTAAAATAAACTATGATAAAAAAGATCGAGTGTACAAGTATTTTATTATACACTAGCTTGTGCCCGCGAAATTCGTCCGCGCGTAATTTACCATCGTTAATATCTCTGGGTCTAAGTGACCGTATCAAGATGTTTATACTCAACAGTACAACTGTGATAACCGCTTAAATCTATGTACTGACACAAACCAGTTACAGTTTTGTTAGGTATATGTATTGATGATGATAAGTATTATTTATAAGTGTATGATTAGATTTGCTTTTTTTATGAAAAATCCGTAAAATCCGGATAAACCGGATTGGATCAAAAATCCGTTCTTAAAAATCCGGATTTAAAAACAGAACGGATTTGCATTCCCTACATGCAGCCCTTCCCTTTGTTTCAGTTAAACATCCACACCTTCAAACAAATATTAGTTCTTGTCCTACTATTTATTTGTTCGGATATAGCAAGGGACCTGGTAGCCCAAGATACAGGCTTCAGCCTAGTTTGAGTCTTCAGGACTCCCACAAGTTGTTTTAATTTATGTGTTCTATTGAAAGCATTTGTTCTATTGAAAGTATTTTGATTAATTGAAGCAGATCGTATAACTTGTAGAGTTAAATTCATGAATTTTGTATTCCTCGAGGTCGAAAGTGTTTCCACTTCTTTAAAAATACTTACAAATGTAACGCTAACAGTGTCCCCCCTACGCGCAACCGGGTCTGGCTGCACCAGCACATCTCCGAAGCTCTGCAGCAGCCCTGCATTATCCGTCACCACCGGCAGGATGAACGAGATCGTGTTGTTCAGGTGGTCTTGCGGCTCTGGACCATCCGGGACCTCGGTGCCCTGCAATTGAGTTTCAAAATTGATTTCACTATGATTAAAGTTAAAGATCGGTCGCGGAAAGCGTAACATACGTTTCAGTTCATTGAAATAGCTTTTAAAAGGCTGTGTTTAGAAAAATAATGTATTCTTAGAATAGTATTCTATAATCTAGTACTTATGTAATAATTAGTCTTATAGATTAATATAGTATTTTAATATAAATCTAACCTCGAAAATGGCTGTGGCGAGCTCAGAGAATTTGTTGAGGAATACTTCCAATGTGTGCGGCCCGTAGATAGTGGAAGCCGCTTCGTAGCGTTGTACCTGGAATACAATGCAGGTAAGTAGATTAGCTTATTTCTGGAAAAGATTACCTTGGAAAAAAAACTAAAAAGTTGATGTTGTGAGTTGCCGAGCTACTACTAAAATACGTCTATCTAATTCCTGTACTTCATCTATTCGGCAAGTTTGCTAACCCTGCATTAATGGAGTAATTTTTGACTTTGAATACGGACTCCCGCGCGCGGAAGTTCTTGTTGCTCGAAGAGAAAAAGTCATAACTGACATTATATGCCTCATATGCACAATGTACGGTGACGTCCAAGGCACCGTGAAGGAAGGGCAAAAGATTTTCGACAACTTAACAGAAGACAGCGTGGCGGATACTCCACCGCCATTACGAGCATAAGCAGACTTGCATTACTGACCTGATATTCCTCAAACGTGGCAATGTAATGAATATACTCGTTGGTCAGCCCTGTGACGACGGCTCTCGGCTCCACTCCATGGTTCTCCATGACGGCTCCGACCACGTCCCTCATGCGGCGCCCTGACATAGTGGTGGGCTCGCCTGGCACTCCGATGACGGCAAGGCCGCCGAGCATGATAAGAGACGCCGAGACGATGCGTGGGTGCCACGGGACTGGGATGTTGGTCTGGAAAACATATAATATCAGTGGACCGCCCCAGGTACCGCTGGAGCGACATGGTGGATGCTGCCCTGCACGAGCTGCAAGTTGGCGACGACTGGCGGGAGCTGGCGCAGGACCAGAGACGCTGTTGTGCGACTGTGTTGGAGGCCCAGACTTATTTTGAGTCACTGAGCCCGGATAAGTAATAAGTAAATATAATATTAGTAGAATTTGCGAATTATATTAATATTATGGTATTCTAAACAAATAACTATGGTTTTGTTTATTCACTGAGGGTTGTTCATTTACTGGAGCTCTTATCCTAGTTAACATATCGGTGAAGGTCGAGTGGTTAAGACGCCTGTGGTCTAAATGCCCCAGGTTCGAATCTCATTAAAGCTTCTTGAGTTGGTTTGTTTGTTTGTAAACTCTTTATTTCACATACACTTAAGAAAAATACAAAAGATAGGGAATCAAAAAGAGAGGCGTACAATGGCGGACTTATCCTAAAGAGGGATTTTTTCCAGTCAACCAAGTGTTTGAAAAGAATATTTGAATGAAATAAGAAGGGTAGCGTAAGGCAAAAATATAGAATCAGAAAAAGAACAGAAGAACACGTAAATATATAACATGTTTCAGAACTACATAAGTAAAATTATGCTCATATCGCCTTATTTTCATAGACATTTTTATTCTTGATGTCAAATCCCAAAATAACATTAACTTACTCGTCCAGTAGCCAGCAGGATAGGCTTTGGCGCGTGACATTCTTCGTCGTCTGGTGTGGGGGCAGCCACCAGTCCACCCACAAAGTCCCAGAACCCATCATCGCCTTCCAAAGTGCCCTGGAATCATTCATGAAAATTCCTTTGCAAAAGAAAAGAAGAACATAAAAATATTTTGCTTTTTAATTTCTTCGGTTCAGTTTTATCGCTTCCGGTTTTCTAGTTTCATAAGAATATTGAACACTTGCCTGTGTAATATTGAGAGTGTTAGCACCATCTGTAGTGCCTGAAGCGAAACTGTATCCCATGGCTGGTGAACATCCTCTCACTTGGTCTTCCTGAAAAATATTGTTTTTCTTTTTTATTCCCTAGGCTTTTCACTACATCCGTCAGTCATGCCTCTACATAAGCTTTTAATGAAATACACATGGGATTAGAGATTAGCATAACCTGGCTCAACACTTCCCACCAGCGCAGAGCTTGAGGGTATAGCTATTATTTTTAGTCTATGACTGTACTAACCTGATCAAAAGTCCTGGTGACCGGGTCGTACCTGGCGACAACCTCTTCTGGGACTTCGATGAACTGGTGTTGCACCGCGATGTTGCCTGTCAACTCCTCGCCGGGAGAGTTCAGGACTTGCTGTGAAGATGTAAGAAGTTTATAGGTAGAAAATTAAAGGTACATTAGCTAACTATCTCTAACTATCTTTCCTGCCTATTGATCCTGGAACCACGTGGCGTTACAAGCACCAGAATGGAGAAAACACTTTAATTTGTTTAGAAATAAATAAAGAATTACAATCAACGACCGAAGTAGAAATAAGTGATCATTTATATTGTCTTGTGATGGCAGTCTATAATGAGTTGAGGACGCAATTGCTTTTTTGATCAATTCAATAATCGACCGTTCTTACCAATGCTCCTTCAAAGACCCTGGTACCGATAATCCTAGTGCTCTCAAACATGTCCTCTCCTGGTCCCATGGCATAGCATCTCTCCCCAGCGGCGCACAGGTGGAAGTGGTGGTCGCAGTACTCCCCGCTGAACTCGCACTGGGCGTCCTCCAGGTTTGGAGATACATCACCCAGGTTTGCTGTGAAGAAGCCGGCCACGACTTCTGGCTGGAAATCATCACAGTAATATAAATGGGAAAGTTTGGATGTGTTTGTGTGTGAGGACATGATATTTGTTACTTTTACGCAAATCTACTGGACGAATTTCGATGAAATTTGGTATGCGGGTAGAATGTAAACTGGAATACCAAATAGAGTACTTTTATTCCTAAATTTGCACAGGAGCGGAGCCCCTGGGAGCAGCTAGTCATGAATATATACCTTTATTATTGGAGTGGTATGGCTAAATGAAGTACTCAATCTTACAATGACGTGAAAATTGGATTCGCTGGTGATATGCAGCGCAAACCAGTTAACGACTCAAATGCTTGTAGTCCTCCCTTACCTTGCCAACCGGACTATCGGGGTTCAAGGTCTTCTCCATCCTCGTGGCAGCGTACCCCAAGTTGTCAGCTGAGACCAGTCTGTTGGTCATGTTCATGCTGGTGGTATGCAATGCGAACCAGTTCAGAACTCCGTGAAGGTCTCCGTTCTGCTTGACGATGCGGAGCTGTGTCAGCTCGTGGTCTAGATTGTCTGTGTACCTGTGGAGTTTAAGATGTGGTCTAAGCACAGACATCGGTGTCATACGGTGTCTGTGCTAATTTATATTACAAATATGAGCAACCCTAGCCATAGGACATGAATTTATTGGTCAATTATTACACCTACCTATTTTTCTGTCATAAACAGAAATAAATTTAATGCATTCCATGTTTTAATTAATCCCTGTGACTCATTAATTCAGTAAACACAAAAATAAAATCACAAGTAGTCATCGAAAATAAACGCAGCAACTAAGTAGGTATATAAGTTATTTACATATGTAGATATGATCAATGCCTACTTAGATTACAACAGGTACAATGGGCAGTAGATAAAGAATACACGATTATTCAAAATAAAACGTCACCAAAAGACTGGGTGTTGATTAGAAGAACTCTGACCTCTTGCGGTCCGCTCGCGGAAGTCCGTGTTGCTCGAACATGTCCTAAAGGCCTCTGACACGACTTCACGACTGCCGCCATCTAGTTGAAGCCGCATTACAAACTGAACAGTCAACCAGTTAAGGTTTCTATGAGAAGTTCCTTCACCGGAACCCGGTGGTAATCTATGAAAACTATCTTATGGTGTACAAACTTGAAGCAAGAGTAGGATTCTAACCTGTGAACTTTCAACCACAGGCGCCGCCTCAGGCGAACGTCTTAAATACTAAACCACCTTTCAAAAAATAGCTAACCTCATTCTTTCCTCAGCAGGATTAAAATCATAGGAGAAAGGAGATCTGTTCTTCTGTGCGTTGGTAACCGTCGTCTGTCCGTAGTAGAGACGGGCTGGCACGATGTTGTCATGGGCTCGGACTATACTCTGAAATGAAGAGAGATGAAGAAATTATGGAACAGTCATTTTTTAAAGTTAGGATAACATAATCGGAACCCCGACGACGGTGGCTGAGGAGTCTCAGATGCTATCAGATAATTTACATCTTCGACACACAACCTGATGAAAAAGAATAGGACTCTTAAGAGACACTAAAGAGGAGAAGAATATTTGCAGAAACACGATTAGAAGAGGAGCTAGGAACAACGAATACAAAAGCCTATGCTTTGCTTACCCTAGTGATACCGTCGACATAAGCATTAAAGGTCTGTTGGGAGAACCCTCGGATGCTGACGTCTAGCAGGAAGTTGACCAGGTGACCCCGGGCCCGCTGTGTGTGTGCGTCCCGGCTAAGATCACGTTCTTCAGGGTGTAGATATCCCCGTACAGCTCTTGGAGGTTCCTTACTACCTGTTGAATACTTTTGCTGTAAAATATACGTTAGTTACGATGATAATGCAATGATAGGTACTTTTTATTAAATTGGATATCGGAATGGCCTTCCTCACAAGGGTGTTCACCTTATGACTATCCACAGTATCCACAGTACATAAGGTTGTATCGACGAGGTTGTCACCAAGACTCACTCATTATCCTTGGGATCCTGCATGTAGTTTCAAGGTAGACTATTTCCGATTCTGATACTTTCTTTCACTTGTGGAATATAGATGATAAATTAAAACTATGTGGAAAAGATCGCTGATAATGATAAAGGAACAGTTAATCCTGATAAAACAATGTTATGTACAAAGCCATTCCAGCTTGAAAATTCTGACAACTAATTCACACACGAGAAATACTCAGAAATCACCATCTCACCTGCCGTCTGACATGGATGCCCACGGCTTGAACATCAGCCGTGACCAGCACCACCCGGGTGTCTCCTGGACGAAGATGAAGGCCCTAGAGTACTGGCGCGTGTGGAGACCCCGCCCTGTCTGGCCTATTTCTGCGTAGCCCATCTAGAATTAGAAGTTTAAAAATAACAAACTTTACTAGGAAAAAATTGTTACATGTAGTCCCTACAAGAAGTGCCGACAAGAAGTGACATATACGGAAGGTAGATAGGATTGCCAAGTTGGATGGTAATGCTGATCCTTCAAGCCAGATCCTAGCTCTCTAGTCACGGAATATGGGTATGTGTTGTAAAATATGCCTGACTGTGATTTTCAACATTTCCCAATGCCTCAGTTTCCTTGGATTATCAGGTATCGCAAAATGAAAATCACTTCTTGCTGCTGCCCCAACAGATTTGAGTCACCCTAGAGAAAGAGCTATTCTCTGGTAAATAAGCAAAATCAAGACTATAATGCTAAGCCAAGACATGGTGCCAGTATTGCCATCACTTGCTTCCAATACAAGAAAAATATCCTATAGTCTAGTTGATGAAGAGTTTGAAAAGAGTTTTGAGGCATTAAGTACATTTAACAAAAGTTTCTCAGGAATAGAACTAACTAAGAATTTGTAGAAGAATATTTAAAAACAGATACAGACACGTCTTCATCCCTTACGGGGCAGCCAAGAGCCAAGAGTCGTGAAACTCGAAGGCCTTTATTAGCTGAATATTGGTTAAAATGGACTTACAAAGACAATTTCCACACACGGCCCCGTCATATCCGCGATCCCCACCCCCACATCATACAAAGTGTCCTCGTACACAGGCTCTGTTGTCGTGGTAGTGGTGGTGGTAGTCGTTGTGTCCTGGTGATCCTCTTCCCTAACTAATGTGACTATCATTGCTGTCATGCCAGCTATCACTCCCAAAGTCACCACGGTGATCACAATCTTTCCTATAAGCGATACGGCCATGGTGTCTGGAATTAGATAATAAGTGATAAATAAATACAAATTAGCCGAGATTTAGAGCACCAGGGTGTACATACACCCTGACCACCAACCAACTTTGACAGATGAGACCCGTACGGGTCACAAAATCTGTCAATGTTGGTTGAAGTCCTTCAACCTGTATGTATAGGTACCAACAATAAACAGAAGCAAAAAACAGGCCATATATATAGGCCATCAAAAATACACATTGAAGAAATATCAAAATAAAGAATTAAAAATAACATTGTACTTACGTGTTTACCTATTTTTCAATTCACCTAATTTTCCAAATAAATTAATTCACTAAAAATAAAATAAATATTTTAATTAAAAAATTCAAAACACATGATCGCGACGTAGCGCGACATTCACGCGATTAAAACAAAATTCAATCAATCAAAAAATCGATAAACTAATCTATGTTAATACCTGATTTACTTTATCATATAAACTAATTATCTTGAAAATGTTTCAGTGTTTATTTTATTTGTTCTGTTCTTGGGGGGTTGATTTTGTAATAAATGAATAAACCTATGCAGAGAAAATGACTGCAATGTGCGTTAGTACATAATAACTCGATTACTGCAATGAAAAAGGCACGATAATAATTAGCAAACAATCTTTGTGTCTTTCCTCATACGGGCAAGCACCCTCAGCAATGAGAAATACGACTGTCATTTCAACCGCAGGTAGTCCACTGCTGGGCACAGGCTTCTTCAAAGGATATCCAGAATAATTTGTATTTGTGTAATGTAAACTTATGAATGTCGTGTACAGTCTTTTTAGGATTACGGAGTCTAAATGTTATGTGGAATTAAGACTGTATTAAGTGTAGTATTCTGTAATCTGTGACCTTTCGTAAATAAAATAAAACTAAATAAATAATCGGTAGGAAGCGGCACGCATCCAGCACATCCCTGCGACTAGATCATCCGTCGGTGGGTGTCCATGTCCATTGTCCAACGCTACGCTTGGTGGCAATACGATTACATCTGATACTTTAGAACTACTAAGTATACATCGACATTTCATACTTAGCTCACGTATACTGGAATATATAGTACTCTGATACTTTAGAACTACCATAAATCGAAATTTCATACTTCGTTCTCGTATACTTTAGCACTAGAATACGTAGTACCTACTAGGATACTTTAGAACTAACGTACATCGCTCTCGCATACTTTAGAACTAACCTACATCGACGTTTTATACTTCGACATTCAGTAACGGAGTCTTACAGCGACGCAGAAGTGAAACAGAATGGTTGTCCTGCCCCCTGTGCCATAATTGGGACGATCTGATTCGGGAAACACTTTTCGGGAGAAAATAAAAAAAATGTTGTAATGGCATTAACAAGCCCAGAAGAAACACAGAAATCTGCATAATATAATACAACTAGATTGCATCTGCTGTATGATACGGCGTTGAATATCGCTCTGACACTCAGTAAAAAACAAAATAACGAATATTGCACAACGCATGCGACTAGTACTATGCGCAGTCGCAAAAAAAAATCTGATTTATGGGGTTACAAAGATTTGGTAACTAGTGGTATGTAGACCACTTTATATACTTTTATCAAAATAGGTACTCGTAATTAATATTTTGGCATAGGTAACTCTAACTCTAAGCAAGGTTTTTAGTAGATCTGTTTGTGTTTGTTAATTTGCTCTATCTAATATGTTAAAGAAATTAAAATCATTATTAATTTATTTAATCAGATAATATTGCTAGCCAACTTGATTATCTAATTCCATTTACTTTTGAATTTGTTGGCTAATCCTATTACACAAATGCGTGCTTTATCTGAAGACTTTTAACATCATTATGCTTTTGCCTTTTTTGGAAGCTGTGGTGGTTGCGTGGTTAAGACGACCACCTCGGCTGGCGCCTGTGGTTGAATCGAAAGGCCCGGCCGGTCCCAGGACCGGTTATCCCACCCGACTATCGTGCCTTGTAAGTTTTTCCCCTTGCTCCGGTCCCGTGGGAAACAAATCAAATTAATTACGCAAATGATTGGATGCACTATTCCATGTTTTAATATGCCCGTGTGACAAATTTCACAAAAACCGCCACCCGCATCCAAACTTACACATTTATAATATTAGTAAGTAAGCTCCGTTTTTTTTTACTTGTCCTATTACGTAAACAATCTATACAGTACTTTTTATTGAATTTTGTTGAAAATAAATCAAATATTAATTCAAACCTAAACATTCTAAAGTAAAACATTTATTAACCACAAAAGCGAAAGTAATTTCCTACAAGATTTTTTAATTTATTTTGTTGTAAAATCATAAAAGGACACGGTACTATTGTTTACATAATAGGACTAGTAGTGAAAAAACGCAGTTTAGGTACTGTCAGCCGCATACAAGTAGTGAGCAAGCCATGCACTAAACATTCGCATTTTTTGCAATGACCTTACCTAATAGATATCGATTGATTTTCACGTGTCTTTATCTTGACATATTTATTGTTATCTAACATAATTTGCGTAATTAATTTGAGTTGAGATACTGTAAATTAGGAAGAGATAGGTTGCTATGTTGATTGTTAATGATTTATTTGAACACTGGGTGTCGATTCTGTTAACTGCTGTCATAAAATAAATCTAGTTCAACCATAATCGTGTGTGAATGGTTTTTAAACAGTACTTTGTCTTTTACACAGTTCTTATTTTATGCAAAGAACACTAGGTACGTTTGAGAAGCCATCGACACAAGGTAAAGATTGGGCGTTAGACAAAATCGACACCCAGTAAGTCGTCTGTGTAATTTGTTATTAGAAGAATTTCATGTCATACATTATGAGCTTCTTCTTGAGCTGTGCTCTTGTGGGTGGAGTATACGCCACACCTATCTATTCTCAGCTTTACATTTAAGGTCTACATACATATGGGCTATAGTTTGAAACGAAAAAAGAAACAAAAGCTTTATTGTAAGAATTTTATTTTCTGATAATTTTCTAGAACACATTTTAACATATCCCAGATCAACGACCACCATAACTATAGCTATTCTTTGACTATAAATACATTTTATATAGCGTAATAATTTTGTGAAACAATCCATCTTAGTATACTTAAATATTTACGTAATTCTATGATTAGTAAGGCAAACAATTTCTTATAATTAGCACATTTAAGTAATAGACTTTGGTTTTAAAAAGTACCCACATTTTTGGAAATGTGTCAAGGTCAAGGTTAATCCTAAGATATTTTTGGAAAATATAAGAAGAGACTGAATCAATATTCTGTCAATTAAACATTTTTTTTGTTATTTGATAGTTCAGTCCAATATTTAGTTTTATACAATCATACAATGCAATCTTGGGAACTACCTATCTACCTATGGAAAGAGCTACCATATGGTGCATTGCAGTGGTTTTTAGTGAAGCAACACTGTGCAACTCGGTAACATCTATTACCTTGTGGCAACTGTTACTATTTGTTCAATTTTGCTCATCACATCAAATCCAAATCACGCTAATAACATGAAAAAAGTTAGTTAACGTTTGACACCATACACTTTAATTTGCCATCGCATGTTGCTACACAGGTAACTGACGTGTGGACGCACCTTTACTGTTTAACTTTAAACGTCTGACGTCTGAACAAATAGTTTATTCGGACTAGATGTTAATGTCGTATCAAAACATCGTGTCTGAATACATACATCTAATGGCATTGGTAGTAAAATAATATAAATTATGGAATAATCTTAAATATATCACTTTTGATATCACAAGATACCTCTAAACATGGCAAAAAATTAGCTTTTGAAGCAAAGCGCAGTCAGTCAGGTAATAACCAAAGACAAGAAATTATATCTGACTCTATAGTTACTCATAAAAACCATGAAAGTAATAAGTATTTCGACTATAATTTTATTAATTTCATGATTATTAAAACTGTCTTTGGGCAGCGCCTGAGCGAAATATCTTAAATTCTACTATTTCCATGGGAATTTAACCTTTTGGCATATTTGCCTATACTTATAAACAAGGCGCTCTTAACTTTGATAGTAGCCTCTGAAAAACTAACTTTAAAAGCATTAAGTGACCTCAAAAGTGTCAGAGAAGCCGTGGTAGGGGTAGATGCCGCCAAGGATGTACTTGTAGCTGCCGTAATGGTGGATCCTGTATTTCCCAGGGGGGGTTCCTGGGGGAATCTCCCACTCGATCTTGGCGTAGCTGGTTCCGAGGATTTTGGAGTTGCGCTGCCAGATGAACCTGTGAAAAAAGCGATAAGATATAGATATTGTTACTTTCCTATCCTTTGTCGCATTCTATAAGTAATTATACCCGTCAGAGATCATAAACGACCGTGGAAGACAATTTTAGAATGCAACTTATTCAACTATGTATAACTGGATTCAATCAAACACAAGAGAACCACAGCACGTCACATAATTTTAGTCACATTTTTAATTTCTTTTTAACATTAGTATACATATAACTCTGGACTGGCCGACAGATCATTTCCCGCTTGGTAGTTCGTCTTCTGGCGATCCTCTACCATTCTCTTCAAGGGAAGGCATTCAATCTCCTAAGAGATTTGAAAGCTCTCCAAAGTGCCGACTGGCAAGAACTAGCGTAAAACAGGAAAGAGTGGAAACTTTTGGTATTAGAGGCAAAGTTCCTCTTTGGGTCGTCGAGCCATCGAAGTAAGTGTACATAGACTCAGAATAAGTGAAACTACCCCCCACTACACTGTACTAGCTGGCGCCCCAGATATCGCTGGAGAGACACTGTGGAGGCTGATCTGCCTGAATTGGGAGCGGGCAACTGGCGATCCATCGCGCAGAACAAGTCTATGGCGCTCTCAGTTTAGGAGGCCAAGATCAACTTTGGGGTCACTGAGCCAGCGGAGTTATTTATTTTTTTAGCCAAAAATCATTTACAATACGCTATGGCGCCTAAAACCATGCCACGGTTTGTCTAGGCGTTGCACATAAGAAGTAAGTACAACGAACCTAACAGAGTAAATAAGTGAAACTAACTTGGTCTCCCAGTCAGCGTCAGTGAGCACGGAGACCCAGGCGTCGTCTTGTTCGGACTCCAGCTTCTCGATGTTGGCGTAACTTCGGCCGTGGCGGATGCCGTTGCGGGGGTGGCCGGCGACCTGTGTGGAAATTACATAGTTAATTTGATTGGAAGCTTAAAAATAAGCAATAATTAAAAAAAAATACACATATAGTAAGTATTATGTCTTAATTCCTAACGGGAAAGACAGAGCTAAGAGTCGCGACACTCGAAGGCCAAATTTAGCTAGGCATATTGGTGAAATGGAGAATCAGATATTAGTAACAGGTTGCGAGCCCATCGCCTATGTGAAGTTACTGCTTATACACTTCCATGCTGGTCTGGATTTCGCTTCCAGCAAAGAAGATACAGAGAAATCTGACCCCCTCCTATCTTAGATAATCCTATCTCAGGTTTCTCTGCATGTGACTGTACCAGCTGCTGTTCTCCCGGGCAGATTGTTAACTGTTACTATAGTAACTCACAAACACTAAAAGACAAAAAGAGACACTACAGAGGCCGCCCCGAAAAATCGCAGAAGCAGAGGGCGCCTAAAGACAGATGGGCAGACGACATAGTAACGACACAGTAGCCGGAAAGGACTGGCAAAGGAAAACTGAAGACAGATCAGGAGATTAATAAAGGAGGTATATACCCAAAAAACAAAAGAGAGAGGATTTTTTTGTGAATCTTATAATTTAATTTTATTGTAATGTTAGATCAAAGTGTTAGATATCAGAAATTCTTTATTGAAACTTGGCCCTTAAAGCACCAAACTACTAGCATTAAGGAAATAATAAAGGCTTTTTTATTAATTTAACTCACAAAGGTGGCAGAGACGGTGTCCCCGGGGCTGTAGTGCGGCTCGGGCTGGCGCGTGCAGTCCCCGAACTCCTTGCCCCAGGGGGTCGCGTCCCACAGCACGGGCGGCACCAGCGTGATCAGCTGATCGCTGAAGTCGGGGGGCGAGGGGCCGGGGGACATGGTGCGGTTCTGTATCAAAGTCAAAGTCAATTTTTTTTTATTCATATTGGCTTAAAAGTAGCACTTATAAATCGTCACTTTCTTGTTTTTTAGTTAGTTGACGTCATAAAATTACTTAAAGCTAAGTTTACCACTGCCTCCAAAGCGCAAGTGGAGAAGAGGCGGCGCAACAAACTCCACTGCTGCATTTTCTCCAAAGACGTCACTTTACAACATAATATGTCTTACAATTAAATAACTTAAATATCAATACATACAGGGTTATTTTGTAACTACTGGCCAAATTTTTACAATATGCTCAGTACTTATAATACAACAACGTCCGAAAGAAATTTATAATAAAAGAATAATACAAAATTTCAACTTTCCATACTAAGTCCCATCAGCTGATCCACAAATTTGTATGGAAAGCAAAAAATAAATAAATCATTTTCTAACATAGATTTTTTTGGAAACCTGCTCAATTTTATCAACCAAATCTGCTGCGAAAATTTGGCCAATGGTTTCAAAATAACCCTGTATAACTGTAAGTGGTCTGTGTCTGTCTGTACATAAGAGATATCTAAGAAAAAACATTACGAGGGGTCTTTATAAGGCTAATAGAAGCCAAAAGTAGAATTAGAATTTTTGCCTGTCTGTCGTTCTGTCTGTATGTTTGTACGCGCATCACGCAAAAACTCCTGGACCAAATTTGATGCGGTTTTCACTGTTGTATTATAGAAGGTCTAACTTAAAATCTGGAGTAAGTTTCATCTTGATGCGCCACTTAGAAACTGAGATATTCGCGGACAAAGTCGTAGGCATAGGCTAGTAATAAATATATCAAGTCTTAAAAGTTGATAAGGTTGAAAAGTATAGATGTACTAGCCGCGCCCGGGGCTTCGCTCCCGTGGGAATTTCGGGATAAAAAGTGCCCTATGTGCAATTCCGGTATTTTCTTACACGTATACCAAATTTCATCAAAATCCATTCAGTAGATTTTGCGTGATTGAGTAACAAAATCCTAATAGACTCACATCCAAGTAGGATTCAAAATTATTTTTTGTTTTAATCCAATATAGTAGAAATTAGTGTCAAACAATAAAACTCTTCAGGTTTTAAGATTTAAGAAGTTCACATTAGTAAAATTTACTGGGCCAATAACTATGAGAAATTAGCCTTAGGCAATTTAATATTGAAAGAAAGAAAAATAATGTACCTATTTGGTAAAATACCAAATTAGAAAAAAGAAATACAAACCATGCAAAATAGCATGCATGAGTCGTGGTCAGGCAACGACGACACGCTTGTTTTCTTCGGGTACCATTTTCTTAATTTATTTTATTTATCTGTTTACCTACTACGTGTGTCAAAATTGACTTACATTGAGCAAGGCTTCGGTGAGTTGAACGTACTTGTTGAGGTAGATGTCCAGGGTGTGAGGGCCGAAGATCGTGGATGCTGCTTCGTAGCGCTGAGCCTACAGCGCAGTCAAAGTAAAACGAACTAATTAATAAAAAATAAAAAAACACGACTGACAACTCACATAGCTTATGTCACTCGGGGGAATGCAAGGAATCTAAAAATACCTCTCACATGAAAATCTGTTTAGCCGTTCAGGACGACTTATGGTGGAATAAATAAAGTTACATACATACATGAACCCTGAAAACATAAAACTTCTTTTTTGGTCAGTCGTGTACACGAAGCAGGTAAAGAGAGGAGGTGCGCATAGGCATTTTACATATGAAAGACAGTGTCCGCATAGAGAGGGGAGCGGGGGGACGTATACTTAACGTAGATAGAAATTAAAAAATGAACTCTTATTGGATAGACGTAAGACTTATTTTATCTCATTTTAACAAACTGTATAGCCACCTATTGGCCAGTAGCAGAATTATTTCCGCAAACTGTTCTATCAATTCTCTTGAGTTCTGCTATTACCCACTAGATGGCTGTACTGGCTGTACTGACAGGCGTGTATCCACCGCTGTGGGGATAATTACGTAAAAAATACTTACGAGTGAAAATATATACTTTTATCGCGTAATTCATTGTTGTGTGTGTTACTTTTACACCCCACAATACAGCACTTCATTGTTAATGAGCACAATCTAAAATTTTGCGTAACTTCGACACATCTGCGGCACGTGTTGACACTGTGAAGTGAACTCCGCGAATGCGACAATAGTGACGTCTGGTGGCCAATAGTTAGAAGCCTCAAGTTTGTCGACTGGGGACAGGTCTACTAGCTTATGAACAGCTCTACTATAAATGCTCTGTGGTCGTGTAAAAAATAAAAGTAAATAACATTACAACTACGCTACGATAAATCGAAATTTCATACTTTGCTGTCGTATACTTTAGCACTGAAATACGTAGTACTAGAATACTTTAGAACTCACGTAGGCTCGCATACTTTAGAACTAACGTACATCGACTTTTTATACTTCGACATTCAGTAACGGACTCAAATGTTTCAGTCTCTTAAAATACAAATAACTGGTTGTGCCCCGCGGCTTCAGGATTTTGACAGCTTATAGCCTTCCGGTAGTTCCAGATATAATCACCGTTCAAACAAATAAATAATATCTCAAACAATTATACAAACTCTTCAGCTTTCTTATAATATACTAGGATTATCCCGAGACTTTGTTCCTCGTGAGAAATTTCGGGAAATCCTCTCTTAGTCCTCCCCTACACTCCCTAAGGAACCTACATGCCAAATTCCAGCTTCCTACGCCCAGTAGTTTTATCTGTGCATTGTTCAGTCACTCAGAAGTAAACGGAAGAATTTTAGTACCTACCTAAGAGTACAAATATTAATTCTGTGACCTAAGTACAATATTGATCTAATATTAGTACAGAAATATAGATAATTAAAAAACATATTATTAACCTGATACTCCTCAGGCGTGGCAATATAATCCGAATAAATATTCGACAGCCCGGCGACCACCACTCTCTTGGCCCCGGCCGCCTTCTTCACGATATTCCTCAGTCTTCTCCCCGACATGGTGGTGGAACTCCCCGGGGACAGCCGCGAGGAACAACCCCCCCTGATCCTAGCCACAGAGCACGACACGATTCGCGGCTGCCAACTGTACGGGAATTTTATCTGGAAAAATATAAACTACATATAAGTTATCTTTTTTTTATTCATTTATTTTGCCAACCAAAAGTTATTACATAGGAACTTGGTTACCTGCTTTCTACAGGTAAGTATTGCAAATAAGCAGCGCATTATACATAAAGCTAATATTTTATACCTAAGTCTATGGTATTATATGTTAGGAACTTGGTTACCTGCTTTCTACAGGTAAGTATTGAAAATAAGCAGCGCATTATACATAAAGCTAATATTTTATATCTAAGTCTATGGTATTATATGTTTACAACAATCCAAGGAGGAGACAACCAGCCAGCATCCCTTCGGCCGTCTAGTTTATTGTAAATGTAATGTATACGGTACGGCTACGAATTTTACTTAATAATAATAATAATAAGGTATAGGTAGTATGTGTTTTATCTTTTATTTATACATAACCACAGACATACATACATAACTAATAGCATTGTAATAAACAATAATAGAATCAATAGAATTCATTAATTAATTAGAAACTGGATGGAATTAACTATAGGGAATTATATACAATTTGATTCAATCAATTATATTTAGTTATTTATAGAAATAGATCAACACAAAAAAATCAATCAGTTTCACTCAGGAACCGAGGAATCATTAATCATAATGGAATTCAATATTGAATTCATTAATTAATTAGAAACTGATGGGAATGAACGTAGTTATTTATATACAATAAATAGATTCAACACAAAAAAATCAATCAGTTATTTATAGAAAGTTCACTCAAAAACCGAGGAATCATTAATCATATGTAATGGAATTCAATATTTCCTCTCACAATTAATTTTCAAGTTTAAAAAGTCTCAAAAATAACCACTCAGAAAGCGACAGTATCCCACCCTTCCCGAAGGAAGAGAACGATCATCGAGGGCTGGTGGTAGACTACCACCGCCCGCCTCACGCTCAAGACACCGCGCCACGTTTCCTCATCATGGTTAGTGAGGCCCCGCATATTGCGAGCGTCTATGCGAAGAGCTTACTATAGAAATGATCCTATGAAGTAAGGTCTTGCTGATACAAAATCATTCAACAGACGTCGTATTTGGCGAAAGAATAACCATAGCGAGTTTCAGCGATGTAGTAAATAAAGAAGCGCCATCTAGTTTCTTTTGTGGAATTATGTTAACAGCGCCATCTAACTTCTTGTTGTGTAAATAAATACTACGTGTCTTCAATCTTGACACAGCGCAAAAAGTATGTCTAGCACTTGGCAAGAAAGCGAACTACGAATTCCAAGCTAGCAAAATTTACTTTTAAGCCTAGTGGCGCCCCCACTGAATTAAAACTTATAATTGACAGACTGTACAGATGCTGATGTCATAATTATCTTGCGCTTGCGCAAGTAGATCACAGGTTTTATCTATTTTTAGAATTTGTAGTATGTGCGTTGACCAATTCAGTTTGTTTAAGAATATTATAAGATATTTATAACCGATTCTAGGAATATACATTTATAAACGATTCTAGGAATTTGATCTAGGCTTGGTTATGTCCATATGTCGTTGAGAATAACACGTAAATCACAAGGATACGCTAGTTCAATGAAATTCTAATAATGAGTAAACTTACAGTTATAAACACAATGAAATCATCTTATCGTCCACAATTAGCAGATTCAATAGGTCAGTCAGTCGATAGGAAAATATTGAAGTTTTTGATAGGTACTGATTAGAATGGATTTTTCCTACAAGCATGTCTATTACTTAGTAGGTATTAAAAAGGCACGTAATCTAACGCATTTATTTACTACTTACAGCTTGTACTTGTGAACAAATATTAGTACTTACTTACTTGCCACAAACTAACACCAATAAATTCAAAAATAATTTAAGCAAGACTTTGATTAGAGACTTTGAGAAGAAGAGTTGATTTTGATTACCATTAAACCGCTCGTAGTTTTCTATAGGCTTTCTTCTAGACATAACTTGGTAAGAAAGTAGAGTGAATTACAACGTACTTATTAAATTTTCAACGTTTGAAATCACATCTTTGTTAGGGGTTGGTGGACTCGTCCCTCATCAAAAAACGTACCTATTTATCAAATTCTCAAAGTTTAAAATCAGATCTTTGTTCTTAATCAATTCATTGTGGTTACTTGATCACAAACATAACATGTTTTTTTTTTTTTTTTTTTTCTTATATTTTATTTTATTTTTGACCGTACACAATCTAGTGTATGTATAAAGTTAATGAATAGCCGTCTGACATGCTAGGCGACCAAGACTGTTTCATGAGTTTCTTTCGGCATTTCTTCTCAGCAGTGGTCGTTCCGAAATGCTAGTAGTTTGTAGCTTTGAGACATAATATATTATGATTAAATAATTAGTTATCGACGTGAAAAAGAGCCTTCTTTGAAGGCCAAGTTTCAATAAAAAAATTGACTTTGACTTTGATCTTCCTTGGCAGGCTCAGATATTAAGTATCAGAGCAGCTTCACACATGTGCAAATCCTAACTAATATTATAAATGCGAAAGTGAATTTGTTTGTTTGTTACCTCTTCACGCTTTATAGATAACTACTGGACCAATCTTCCTGAAATTTCGCATACACATAGTGCTTTCATCCCGAGAAAAATGGCTGCTCCCATGGGAAATTCACGCGGGCAAACCCGCGAGCAAAAGCTAGTAAACATCAAATGTGTCAATCCACGGGAAAAGGTACCTCATGGTCGGCGCTTAAGTTGTTCAGAAATACAAATCGTACAAGTTTACTAAGCTAGCTATTAGACCTCGCTCTAATAAGCACAATGACGAAAGTGCCAACGACCATAGGTAGTTAGGTACCCTTTCTCGAGGACTGTCACCAATGTATGTTCCATCGGTTCCATCTCTCACCCGGCCAGTAGCAAACAGTATCGGCTTGGGCGCGTGGCACTCCACGTCTTCCTTGGTGGGTTCAGCGATGAAGTCGCGCACGGCGTCCCACAGCGGGTTGCCGCTGGTGGTGCCCTGCCGGAAGTCGAAGGCGCCCGGCCCGTCCGTGGTGCCGGCCGCGAAGCTGTAGCCCATGGCCGGCAGGCAGCCCGACACGTTCACACTCTACAGAAATGTAGGGTTCTTTTACTACCTATGCTGTTAAGGATTGTCTAAACTGAAATGATGCGCCGTACTACTTTTTTTCCATATTTGAAATTTGCTTGTGTACGTTAATGCGGAGGTGGGGCGCGTCATTTCAGCTTAGAAAATGTTCTACACGAGTTACTTTCGGCGTTTCCTGTCAGCAGTGGTCGTTTAGAAATGCTAGTAGTTTGTCGCTTTGAGATTTGGTTTATGGTTTTTTTACGTGAAAAGTGCCTGGTCTTATTTCTGAAAAAACGTTAGATTTTGATTAGACTCTTTTACTACCTATGCTGTTAGGAGTTAGTTTGTCGGCGTTTTGATATAATAGAGATAATTTTTTTGACGTGAAAAAGTGCCTGGTTTAATTTCTGAATATAAGTTAGATTTTTATTGGTGGCCGCATTAGAAACAAACATAAGCTTGCTTTTGGAAATATTTGTAGTTACTTAGTACATATTATATAATCTGTGACCAAACGACCACCACAAGTTTATGACATACCACGTAAGGATATCCAATATTATCATTTGGTGGAGTTACTTTTAAATGTTTTCATTCGTGACAAAAACAATACTTACAGTATTAAACGTCTCAGTTACAGGGTCATACGGATTCGCCTTTTCTAGTGGCATTTCGACGAACTGATGGACGATGCCCAACGGCCCAGTGAGGTCCTCCCCAAGTTGTTTCAGAACCGTCTAGAAATTTAAGAAAAAAATATTTATACATGACTTTTGTTCTAGAAAACTAACAAATTCTTACAAGACGAAACATCTTGATTGTGGTTAGAAAATGTGGTTAATAAATAATATAAACTAACAATTAAAATATAATCAACGAAATCAAATTATTAAGATTTTAAACCCCTTTTATTTTCTTCTTCAAGCGAATACACCTAAAAATATAAAACAATAGTTGTGAAAACCTCTCACTAGATGGCGCTGATTGATATTAAAACGCGCTATGGTTTCGTTTACCGGTTGAACTACCGAACTACCACATTTACAATATTAGTGGCGCCATCTATTAAAGAAATCAAGAAACTAAATAAGTAAGGGCACAGAATTAATATTAGTACTACGTAGTAAGGGTAAGGTAAATGAACTCCGGTCCATAGTAGTCCATCCATACCCACAGATCAACCCCAAATCCATACCCCACATACACACGAAATGAAAACATGCCTAAACATCGTAAACGTAATAGTTTCGTTTTGGGCTTATAGTTTAATGGATTATTTTACGTATACGGTTATTTTTCTGACTTCGACGGTACTTAATTGAATGACTGGGTGATGACTAGTGACTAGTTAGAGCGTTAGAGCAACACAGAGGTTGGAGGTCCGTAATGCTCTAGGCTCCATAGTCAGATGCCTTTATTGGCGTAGGAGTTTTGTTTATACACAGAAATTACCATAGCAGTCTCGAAGAGTTTGGTGGCGATGATCCTGGTGCTCTCAAACATGTCCCTCCCCGGGCCTGATGCGAAGCACCGCTCTTTTGGCAGCTTGCACAGCAGAGTTTCTTGGTCACAGCGCTGGAATATCAAATCAATATATTTAAAACTCTTCCGTTACAGAGTGACTGACAGACAACGCACAGCCAAAACTCCTGGGCTTAGAAAACTGAAAAGCAAGGTTCTTTGGGGAGGGTAGGGGAGCACTTAAAGATGATTACCCGAAATTCCTACGGGAACGGGGTTTTTATGTGTGTATGAAGTCGCGGGCGTGAGCAAGTAAAATAAAGGTTTATTGATCACAAAAGAAATGATCATCGAAAGGGACGTTCTGCGGCAAAGCGCAAATTAGGTGTGCCCCAAGGCCCCCTTTTAGGACCACTGCTATTTTTGCAGACGACTATTTCATGTTTCTTACGGCAGGAGGTGACCTACCTTCCCAGAGAACTCGCAGCGCGGACCCTTGATGTTGGGGGAGACGTCTCCAAGGTTCGTCGAGGCGAATGCACAGACGATACTGCCCTGAAATTAGCAATTTTTTTTTTGTACAGGTAATTTTATTAATTACTAGCTTTCGCCCGCGTGAATTTTTCCCACGGGAACAGTGCTTTTTCTCGGGATTAATGGTACCCTATGTCCTTCTCCGTACTTTCATTTCAACTAAGTGTATGCGAAATTTCAGAAAGATTGGTTAAGTAGATAAAGCGTGAAGAGGTAACAAACAAACAAACTCACTTTCGCATTCGATTCTTGAGTTTGTCTCAATCTCAAGAACATTTGAAATCGAAAACAAAGATGCTTAATTAACATCCTGGGGAATGTTTGGCTAACTCGTATTGTGAGCTAACAAAACAAAAAAGATTTTTCATAAACACAAGACCGGATAAGATGTTTCGTGTGGAAACGTTGGGCCTGTTGGGTCCCTTTGCCTTTGCTCATAAACATTTTAGTTTTTTGAACAAAAATATTTATGTAGTAAGTAATTGTACTAAGTTGTCTTGTATTTTTCTTTTTAAGTGTTTATATGCCCCTTGCTCATTTGCACTTACCGCAAAATGATATCTTTTCTCTCTGCATCATCTCTTAGTTGACTGGTAGAAAAAGCCTTCGGATTTAAGTCCGCCATTTATATATATTTTGCAAAGAAGTTAAATAAAGAAATAAAATGCTGGTGGAGGTGTCAAAATGGTATCAGGTTCAGGGGCAATATCTTTACCAGTGCGCCATACACCGTCCGGTTATCAGATTTTATCAACTCACCTTGCCAGGATGAGTATTATTCCCATTGAGGGCCTTCTCCATCAGAACGGACGCGTAACCAACATTATCCGAGGAGATCAGTTTGTTGGTGTTGTTCATACTGGTGGGATGGACGGCGAACCAGTTGATCACGCCTACGATATCGTTGGCAGGAGTGAGGAACCGGACCTGGGCTAATGTCTTGTCGACGTCGTATCTGTATCTGAAACATAGTGGAAAAATCAAATTTATTTATTTGCATGAATATTTATAGTTGTTACCTTTTTTTACGTGTGGAAAGACCCTCGTCTCATCCAGCCAGCCACGGGAAGTCGGACAGGTATGTGGGACTCGAACCCACTAAAACCACACGGTGTCAACGCCTATCGCATTTGTGCCATTCTCGCTCCAGTGATGTTAGAATAACCTGGTGTCTAATACATTTTGCCTTGGTAAGTGCAAATATATGTATAGTCAAAATCATCATGATTGAGGACTTTATTAAAGAAGAGGTTTATACTTTGCCTGATATTCGCAGTTAAAAGTATTTGACTTCTTATAATACTGATGACCTACTTAGCTGAGATATAATACTTTTGACCTACTTATCTCGTTCCGCGTGAGGGTTGCGAAGGTAGGACGTGGGGGACCTGTTGATGTTGGCGCCCAGTAGCTCCGCTTCACCGTACTCCATCCGCACTGGCGTCATCTTGGAGTGAGCTATCACTATGCTCTGTAATTGCAAAGATAGATAGATAGATCAACACTTTATTGCACCATTAAGAAAACTTGCTATTACAGTTGAAATCATATAGAATGACGGTTCTGAACTTAGTCACATCACAAGACTCACAGTTGCGACGCAGTAGCAAATTTTGGGTGTCAACATTGTCCACGAAGAATGTAAAAATCCTTGTGGTCAAATCAGAGAATAAGAAGTTATGGCTTTACAGCAAGAGGAGCGCAGGCAGTGATGAGCCAAACCAAAAAAGCCTCGTTAGCAAGCCGCCACCTACCCACCGGGGTCTGCGCGCTATGTTCGCAGCCATATCATATTTAATTTGTTTGAAAAATGGTCACTGCAGCCAATGGACACCTGCGCAACACCAGGTATCCTATCACGCTTTACCTTGTAAATCCCAATGATGTAAGCCACGTAGGTCTCCTTGACGAAGCCCAGGATGGGCAGGTCGAAGAGGAAGTCCATGAGGAACCCTCCCGGCGTCGAGTGAGTGTGGGTCCCGCTGATGATCACGTTGTTCTCCGTGTACAGCTCTCCGTAGTGCTTTTTCAGTCTTTTTATAACCTGGACGATCAAGACATGATAATGGAACCGTAGAAACTTTTATCTAAGAATTCATCTTGTAGGCAAAAAGTCACAAGTAAGCTTAGTAGAAAGCGCTATGAATTTAACACGTGTCTTCAATTCCGATGACAATGCATTAGTTAGATTCATGACTGGAACACCTCAACGGTTAACTGCACGGACATGGAATTTTACAAGTGAAGTTTCGATGATTTCCCGATTCCGATGACAATACATTATTATAATAAGTAAGACTGGATAGTATTACCAACAAAAACTCCTCAACATGAAATTTTTGACCTTTTTGATATGTTTCACCGAGTTCTAACGACAATAAAGCTTGTGCAAAATTTCTTTCTTTTAGAATAAAATACAGGCTAAGGCTTGAAACATCATCAGCAATCCCAGCTCACCTCTCTCCTCACCCCCTGGCCCATCATAGCGGCATCTACCGACACGAACACGACCCTGCTGTTGTTGTTGCTCTCATCTTCCATGACGAAAGCGCGGGAAAACTGTCTCAGGTGAATCCCGTGGCCGGTCTGCTCGAAGTTTGCGTAGCCCATCTAAAATGGAAGTATATGGTACTTCACTTAATTTTTATTGCCAGCTTTTGATTAGTGTGGGACAAATCTTGGGACTGAATTTGGAGCAAGTTGACGTCAACCGATTGAGCTGAAATTTGGAATGCTTTATAAGAGCGCCCAGAACGAGGCCTCCAACGAGGGAACTTCTCAATGGATACACGGTCATGAGGTTTTGTGGTCTGATTGTTGGGTCTGCTGCTACTATATACCTGTCTGCAGTTTTTCCTAGTTTATAGGACATCCAGGGACCGTCCGTCCGGAGGGGTTATTAAAAAGTGTAAATCGGGTGTAAAGTGTCCACTTTTTCTATAAGGGTAATCCCGATTAATTGATAGAAAAGCAAGAAATAAAATCTTAATCGCATCCAAGCTCCGACGTTGCAAAGGATTTCAATGTCACGTCACTTGGACACTCCTTCTTTGGGTTGTAATTTTAAATTTAAATAAAAATAAGGAGCGCAATTTTGTAAATCAGTATAATGTAAAAGTATGAATGGTCATGATCCCTGTAGACCCTAAAACAATGGTCTGTTTAACCTCAAAAAAAGCTGTTACGAAAATCAAAGTTATGGTAAGTTAAACCTTTGCTCTTTGTCTATAACATGACATCTACATCAGAAGTTAGTCAAGATGCTTGACTAATTCTAGCTTTGAGGATGTGAGGTAAGTGGTGAGTGGTGTGCGGAAGCCAAAGATCTAGTGAGACATCTGGAAGGCGGCTAAGAAATAGTGGTGCTGACTGACCCACGCGCCGAGTCGTTTATTCATACCTGGACCTCAGTTGTGTCTCAAAAGCCGTAGAGGTTATACTAAAACATAGAGATCAAGGATCTTATAGAGATCTTGTCGCTTTAGTACAATCTCTTTGGTTTTGACACACGATGACACGATATCTCCCAAATCTACGTTTGTAATTTAGTGGAATCGGCCCCCATATGGAACGCTTACCCCGTGCAGCGGTAGATTGCTGCAAGTGTTATGGGCACTTTTGCATCAGGCTCGACCCGACGCGGGCCATTTGACTAAAATTTTGTGACGTACCTAATTTATTTTATTTTTAATTTAATAAATAGCATACAAAACAAATTACAATCAAGGGTTAATAACAAAGACATAATATTAACAACCCAAAACATGTATAGAAGGGTTAAACAATGGCAGAGCTTGAAAGGGTTAAAGTTGATATTTGGTTTTCAAGATAAATACTTGTACTTAAGTACAATACTCGTAGTAAGTAAATGCCTATGAAGGTTTAATTTCCGAAACAAAGTCTCTTTTAAAGTTTCAAGGGTGTCTGCTCAGACAATGGACGAGAATGGACGTCTTAAAAACAATGGTGTTATGACATTATTGTCTTTTAGGTCTCATTCACTAGCTCCTGTGTGGTCTTACTGCCAAATGAGCCAAGTTATTTTATCTTACACTTCTGAAAATATCTTAAGAATAAAAACAAACATAATGAAATCGCCTATATTTTAGATACAGCATATTCCTAAACTAATAGAGAGAGAGGAATCTTGAAATTTTGCAGAGAGCTTATTTACAGCGTAAGTGAGCACTAAAAAAGGAGACAAGCGGGCAAAAGCTAGATCTATTTTGCGAAGGTGTAAATACTTTTGCGTCTTGTTGAAAATTAATAATAACAAATTAAAAATGACGTTTTTACCCTAATTAAACAAAATATTATTCCAATTATCGATAAATTAAATTTTAATGATAATGCCCACTCACAGTGCCCACTGAACTAGATTAGGTAGCTACAATACGACACGAACAATGTTTTAATATAAATGTGTAGATAGAGAAAAAATGTAAACAAACAGCCTTCAAGGCTTCAATCGCACTTTTTAACCTTGCAATATTTTTTGCTGATTTCCCAATCTGTAAGTCACCGGCCAGTGCTGAGTTCATGTTATTAGATAGTTTTATAATAGGTACCGTGTCTAGAAATTAGACCACAGAATGTCTTAAAACTTTGCCTTTCGGACGCAAGTCGAGCTAGATCGTTAAGTCATGTCAGATGCTTTTTAGGGATACGTATACCTCAAAAGGCATAAATAGAACCTTTATATGGTCACTTTGTTTTAGATAGTGCTGCTTGCTACCCGTCCGGGATTCCCCGAATTCCTAGGTTAGAGGGCGTCATCCGGAAGGAGTTAAAAAACCTTGGTATAACGTCCATGTAAAAAACAATCTAGCAGTCCAACTGTCCAGCTGAAACCGTTTCTGTCAGAGGAATCCTGATTAATTGACCAAATGATAGAGCGCCACAAAGTAGCCGATGAAATATTTTTTTCAAAGGTTGCGGGTAAAAAATTCCTCCAAATGTCTGGGGTCTTCAAAGTTTAGGCCTATGTTTCTGTGGATAACAATAGTAAGTTTACATTGTAAGATGATGCTAACACACGCGAAAAGAAAGACGATAATGATGGCATTGTTTAACAGGAAGGAATTAACCCCATCATGGCTAACTACGAGTAATAATGCAAAAATACTCCTTCCTTAGTCATCGCTTACCGTCTTACTACAAAACGATGTTTAAAGTTAAATACTTGTTAAACACATTACCCTTACAATTAAAATACACGTGCTTCTTTAATGACATTTTCTAGTTGTCAGTATCTTTTTCTTATGAACGGGTAATGTGTTTAGCAAGTATTTAACTTTAGACATCGTTTTGTAGTAAGACAGTATGTGTCCATTACTGCAGTTCGTTGCCTGCAATACTAATTGCTGTTTACAATTTGCGATGAACGTTAATTGGATGATGTCGATAAACAACCTTGCACAAGTTCAAATCGATGTAACAATAACATTTCAGGGTTTTTAACCAAAAGGAACTTCTAAAAACAACCTCTAAAAATCTGTAGGTCTAAATAGACCACTTTAACTGATCACAAATTATGATCAGTTTCATACGAATTCATCACAATATGAATTCCTCAGAGTGGCCTTTTCAGATCCGTAGTTCTTCAAATAAAAGTCTTCATATTAGTACTAGCTTTTGACCGCAGCTTCGCACGAATAAATTAATACCAAAATCTTTCTCATGACCCACCTCGTCCATTGATGGAATCGGCATCAAAATCCGTTTAATAGTTTTTGAGTTTATCGCGAACAGACAGACGTAGCAGGGGACTATTAATAACATTTAAGGATTTAAGCTAGATACTAGTACAGTCAGATACAGAGATACCTGACAACTGAACTTGAAAACTGCAATCCTAAAAGATGTAAGTAGGTACTGGATGGAGCCAATTTAGACATTATCTGTGGGTATGATTGCTGTTGCACTGGCTTCACAATCATGTTTGTTGTTGTTTTACGCAATGCGGAGTTCGTGGATTATGTTTTGTAATCCCAAGGTCACGTTGCAAGAGGGTAGTGACCTTCAACACACGATCTCTTGCAGTACAATAATCATCATCATTATCCAAGTTCCGTTTAGTAAGATATACGGGATTATGCTTTTTTCCTTTGACTGTTTCGGTGGTCCAGTGATCTATTTTAGTCGTTTCATTTTCTAGGTCGTAGAATTCCTTTCCGAAATTCCTTTCTCTGAAGTTTAGAGTTAGTCCTCACAATGTCCAATTTACACATTAGACTAAGCGGAGCCAATATAACGCGACTGTAGGTACCTAGGTATTTTCTGTTGGAAATTCCACGGTAGGAATCCTCCTGAGAAATTTGATATACCTAGTCGTAATTTGGCAGTGATGGAAAAAGCTTAAAATACTAACATGTTGCACCAACTTCACATGAAGCTTCTCGTAGCTGGTAGCATGCAGATACGAATACGATAGCCGTACAGACACTCAAGTCCAGTGCAAGTGTCCTGGGTGTACTTACAAAGCCGATTTCAGCCGGCGGGCCGGTGACGTCAGCGATGCCCACGCCCACGCGCAGCGCGGACGCGGCGCTCGCGCACGCCAGCACGCACCACGCTAGCATCATCTCGCTGGAACAAATTATGGAGATTTTATTACATTATCATATAGAAAGGAAGATAGTCGATTGACCCAGGCAGAAACGGAGTGGTGGACGCGACAAGGACGACGACCAGTAGGTAAATCAAACAGACTCATCAAACCATCAATCGATATAATCATCCAGCGAATACCAACCCGCTGGTCAGGTGACATTGGAACCTTTGGTAACCGTACACCGTAGCACCGTAGTTAGTAATGTGCCGTTGCCTAAAATTTCAAAGCAACAGCGGAAAGTTTCTTGGTTTCACGAAAATTTCTCGAGAACGGAAAATTTCTGAGAATTTTCGGAAATTTTCAAAGGAAGAAATTTTCGGGAAGAGGAAATTTCTCGGCGGCACATCGCTAACCGTAGTAAGGCCTAGGCTCAGCAGCCGGAAAATGCAAGCAATGAAGAATTCATTTCAAATAATTCATAAATTTACTCTTGCTTATAATACTCGTACGATAATTTTACGACACTTTCGACTCGAAAAACTGGATTTCCGACTTACTAACAAGAAAATAAATTACGTAATTACCGCAACCATATTATTTAACCACTAACTTTTGCCCACGGCTTCTCTTGCGTTTTGTCCAAGAACTCCAGTTCACGTGCACTAGAATGATCAAGATTCATGTGTGGTGCAACACTGAAGGTCCTTCCGCACAATATGCATATTACGGTCAACCCAGGAAAGAGTGTGAGTCACATCACAAATAACATGGTCTCTGACCTTAGCAGTTAACTTAATTAATAATAAAATTAAATGGACTCGACGACCTAGACAGATAGTTATGTCATGGATACGAAAAAAGTGTCTCCAAACCCAAACATAATTTATTTATTTAGGTAGATACGTAACACTCGTGTATAGTTTTTAGTAATCTGTGACTCGTGTTTTGGTTCATTTTAATTCATCTCTCTACTGTACCGTACTAGCACAGAATTAATATAAGTACTACGTAACTAGTATACCTCTCTCTCTCGCTCTCTCAGCCGAAAGACGTCCACTGCTGGACAAAGGCCTCCCCCAAGGATTTCCATAACGACCGGTCCTGCGCTGCCCGCATCCATGCGCATCCCGCATTCCTTCAGACCTTTCGTGTCAATTCTGTCGTAATGCAAGTGTGTTTAAAGTATTTTTGAATACCTATTTACATTAATTTTTGCTACAGAATATTAAGATTACAAAATGGATATGTTCGTTCAGGTTGCACAAAACCTTACAAGGTATGTATGTATTTTCTTACGCCGATAAATGCAGTGCAACTCATTGCATAAGTTCAGCCAAAACATTGAGTTTTAAACATTGTATAATAGTCGTAGGTCAAACTGTCATATTTGTATTTTGTAGTACCTATTAGCATAGGAATGTTAAAATTGTTTGTAGCACTACGCAAACTTGCATTCTTGTAAATATGTTAGGTACTGTAAAAGCTCGAACTACGGCAAATCCTAACATTTAATAGTAAGTCTTAGGATTTACCGCGCTGCTACTGACCTGGATCTACTGGATGGGTTTGCTCTTGACTGTAATTTGTAGAATCAAGGGCCAGGTGACCTGGCCCTTGATTCTACAAATTACAAACGTAGATGTCGTGCCTCAGTTGTGTCTCAAAGGCCAAAGAAATCTTAATAAAACATAGAAGTCTTACAGAGATCTTGTCACTTTATTTCAATTTCCTTGGATCTTGAGACACTATTGAAACACGACATTTACGTTTGTAATTAGTGGAATCGGCCCCCTGTTCTTCTGACCTGCGTTTGGTTTGCCAAAGCCTTTACCATTAAGAGTTGGTAAATCTTAGGATTTACCGTAGTTCGAGCTTTTACAGTAACAAATATACCACTTAACCTTGATACGTTAAGTATATAATCAGATGCTGAGAAACCTTTTCCCCCTATCACACGGAATGCTATCTCAGGGGTCACGGTTTTCTGCATCACAAAATACACAAAATTAATCACCTTTTTTTTTAAATTAAAGATGGGTTTGCTCTTGGCCACAATCTTGCCCGAGGACAGAGATGAGGTCTACGGTGTAGCGAGCTTATCCAGAAGCAGCCTATTCACTCTGGTTTTGAAGAGAGTCAGGTTGTACGTGCTCGGGAACACAGACGCAGGCAGGGAGTTCCAGATGCTTCCCAAAACAAATTAAAAATTCTAATTTGTTTATCCAAACCCTTATACATCCTTATATCCAGGTTCCATTGTATTGTATGCACCATTGACCTGCATTATCAAAGGTAGGTACCTACAGTAGTTTCGTTCGCACCAATATTAAGTGTAATTTCTTTGCCAATATTTCAGTTCATATTTTGTTTCTCTGGTGTAGGTATAACGTTTTTACTTTTTTTATTATTTTTACATTGATTGATTATTTTTACATGTTTTTAGAACTTGCAGTGTTTGTGTGATATAATGCCTAGTTTACACGTTTGCTAAACGTTACGGGGAATCGTCGTGAGTACATTTCTTAGTTTTACCTTGTGTCAATACATAGCTTATAGTTATAAATCATTTATTACCAAGAAAAGTTACAATTAATTTAGTACCGGAGCCCTGTGCTTACACACGTAAAAAAAATTTTAGCTCCGCAAGTACATACGGTCTATGTCAGTTTGCCATAATCAATTTGTCACGTATTTGTAAGTTCCATACATTGAAATTCGCACATCACAGGTACGCTATACATTTTTATGACGAATCAACTATGATGACGAATCTACAGTAACCTGATGAGGTTTGTCAAGGTTTGGCGAGCATGCACCCTTCCTCTCATTCTACGGTACAGTAAGGACATTTCACAAGTTACACACGTACTATATCGTGCCTCAGTTGTGTCTCAAAAGCCAAAGAAATCGTAATAACGCATAGAAATTGTTTGTAATATATTGGGTAAAACTAAACGCAGGCGTTTCGCATTGCTGCCGCCAGAGGGCGTTCGGGGTTTTCACACTGCTAGCGTGGATGGCTCGCGGACGGTCGCCATTGCATTGTCCAGGGCGATATCGGTTTGATTTTAATACGCGGAGCGGTCTCGCGTCTTCTGCTTGTTGTTTAGTTTGAGTGATAATTGTGAATCTCCTGTTTGTTAAATAACTATTGAATTTGTGTTTGTGAAAAACTCTGTTATTGTGACTTTTTCTTGTGAGAGGTGAAACGTGGCTGGCTGTTCACATCTGACTGTTCCCGAGTGAAACTACGGGAAGAAATCTATTTAGTTGTCCTGGGGAATTGAGATCTCAAGGGTTAGGTAGGGTGATTAGGAATTCCCCCTTCCCGAAGACACTCAAGTTTGGATCCGAAGAGAAAGAAGATTTAATTTGGTAAGTGTTCAATTGTATTTAATTTATAGGTTAGGTTATCATATAGGGCCCTGTAGCTCCCTTCATAAGCTACGGTGGTAGCAGACTGCGTATAGCTTAAGTTAGATTCTAGTCGGACAAGCGTGGTGTCGCGTGGAGATTTTTTCCCGGTACTTAATCTTACCGGTAGATTTTTTCCCGGTAAAGTTCCGGTACAGAATTCTTCCCGCCGCTTCGTTTGTCCGGATTCTCTCTGCCACATTTTCTGGCAGCAGAGCGTAGTTGCTCTGCACATTTTCTGGTAGCAGAGCGTAGTTTATCTACCCTCTATTTGTTCGTTTGTAAAAAATAATTAATTGTTTGTAAAAATTATTAGATTTTTCTTAGTTTGTTTGTATAAGAATATTTGTAACCTTTTTTGTATTTGTTTGCGGTTTGTACCGTGCGTTCCGGGTTTGTGCCATTCTCATACCTACCGCGGTTCTTCGTGTAGTTGTTTGATTTTGTTGTTTTTTATTTACCTTTTGTTATTTTTTGTTTGTGACTTGACGCGATGGCGAAGGCCTCCAATGCTAGGGCGACACTCGCCAACGAATTGAGATGGTTTGTGACGGCCGGAGGACTCCTGTCCCGGAAGGACAGGGAGGGCGCCATACTGCTAAGAGCGGATCACCTCCACTCACGATTGATTAGCGCGGAAGCGGCCATGGCGGCGCTTACCGAAGCCGATCTTACCCCGGAGGCCTACGCAGGTCACATGGCGGACATGGACCAGATCCTGAGTCTGCACGATGATATCGCGGAGGCGGTGACCGCAATAAGGGCGAGACAGGCTGGCGGACCAGCCCTCGCACACCTGTTAGACAGGAAGGACCAGCGGTTACTGGTCGGCTCCCCACCCTTCAGCTGTCCCACTTTGGGGGTAGGATGGAGGAGTGGGTAGCATATAAAAATATGTTTGAGTCCCTGGTCGTAGCACGACAGGATTTGTCGAAGGCCCAGAAGATGGCCTACCTCCTCTCCACTCTTGAGGATGAAGCGCGGTCGCTCATCCAGCACCTCCGGGTGGAGGACGACCAGTACGATACGGCTTGGGAGTTATTGAACTCCCGCTACCAAAACTTACGTTTGTTAGCGGATGCGCACGCCGCACAGTTGATGGCCCTGCCCAAGGTGGCCAACAGGGCACAGTTGCGCCTGCAGTTGCTCACGCCCGTTACAGTGGCCTGTAACGCGCTCCGCACACTGGGGCTGCCGGTGGACCAATGGTCTTTTTTGTTGGTGCACATTGTATTGGGCAAATTGCCCAATGACATCCGCTCGCGGTTTGAGCGCGAGAATGCGGAACGGGATAGCACCACCCTACCAACATTCACTGACTTGGTGAAGTTTTTGGAGTTTGAGGCACGGGCGGCTGAGAATACCATGACGGACTCAGCGCCATCCAGAGCGCCTGAACGTAGGCCCCAACAGGGACGGCAACCGCCACCGCGTGGAGCTGGTGTGCGGGTTGCACACACGGCAGCAGTCGCGGGGGACGCGGACTGCCTGCAATGTGGCCGGATGGGCCACAGCCTGCTGCAATGCAGGGACTGGCAGAGACTGCCAGTACAAGATCGGCGCCGCATGGCAAAGCGGCATGAACTTTGCTTTTATTGTTTGGGCGGTCACTATGCACGTGACTGTCCCAGTGCCATACCATGCAGTGCATGCCGTGGGCGGCACCACGCGATGCTTTGCATGAACCGCAACGGGGATGGCACCCGGATGTTGAGGCAGGGGTCCCCTATGGGCGGGGGCGCTCCTGCGCGAAGCCCTCCACCACCGGACGGAGGACGCGGCTTCGCTCGTCGCACCCCCCTCGGGAGGGGGTCGCGTACCGGCGCGGGTCTTGGCGGACCGGGACCACGCGCCCCAAGGTCATGGCCAGTATGTGGCTGGCCAGGCCCCGGATGGGGCCCCCATGGGCGGGGGCCCTAGATCGGACGTGAGAGTGGGGACACCCCCTCCACGCGGGTTACCAATACCCAACACATGCAGCCGCAGCGGTTTTCTCCGCCGCTGCACGAGTACCCACGGCTGGAGTACCACCCGCCGTACCATATGTATGGCCGGGCCGCGGGTTATGCCCCCCTCAGATGGGGATGTGCACTCGCCCGCCATATTATCCGGGTCAGTGGCGCGCCCCTGGTTTGGAGAGAGTGGGGAGCCCGTAACTAGCTTGCTCCTTGCTGGGACAGAGCCGCGGACGGTTCTGCTCCCTACCGCGGTGGTCCGCGTATGGGGTCGTGGGGAGAAGCCATTAATTTGAGAGCTCTGTTGGACTCAGGGGCTCAAAGCAGTTTGGTTACCACTCGAGTGGCACGCCAGTTAGGTTTAGTCGTGGAAGACTCGCCTGTGCCACTTCTTGGAGTTGGTGGCATACAAGTGAAGTGTCTGACGGGCCAGACACTTGTCACCTTTTCTTCGCTGAAGTCCTCCACAATGAGGATCACGACTTCGGCTATGGTAATGGATACCATTGCGGGTTGGCACCCTCGACAGACATACCGCCGGGTGTGTTGTCTTTGGTTTCGGGTCTGGATTTGGCCGACCCCTTTGTTTTTCATCCCGGCCCAGTGGACTTGCTCCTGGGCTCGGACGTATTGGGTTGGATTTTGTTGGGTACCCAGAAGGCTCTGGGTTCGTCTTCACTGATGGCAGTGTCTACTATCTTTGGTTTCGCCCTGATGGGCCCTGTGTTTGATAATAGCACCGTGGAGGAGCCACCGGTTGTCGCATCAGCGTCCTTGGCCAAGACCATGCAAAGGTTTTGGGAGGTGGAGGAGCCATCTATGAGTTCCAGGATGGATCCGGAACACGCTGAGTGCGAAGCCTTCTTTCGATCAACCACGGAGAGGTTGCCCTCCGGTCGGTTTGTAACTAGATTACCATTTGTTGCTACACGTCCTAGCCTAGGGCAAAGTAGGGCGCTTGCGGAGAAACGACTGCTGTCCATGGAGCGACGCATGCAGCGTGACCACGTACTTCGCGATAAATATATTGAATTTATGCGCGAGTACGAGGATTTGGGTCACATGTCTCCGGCTCGAGTTGATTGGAGCTCAACTGAGCATTATTTTTTGCCCCACCACGCGGTGGTGAAGGCCTCAACGGGCAAGTTGCGGACTGTCTTTGATGGGTCCGCACCCACTTCGAACGGAGTTTCGTTGAATCTATGTTTGCATTCAGGTCCCAAATTGCATAGGGACATAATTGACATCATCTTGAACTTTAGAAGACATCAAGTGGTTTTTGGCGCGGACATCCGGATGATGTTCCGCCAGACAGTCATACATCCTGAGGACAGGCGATTCCAGTTGATACTCTGGCGTGAGCGCCCTGAGGATCCTGTGACGGTGTATGAACTCAACACAAACACGTATGGTTTGAAATCTAGTCCCTATATCGCCATCAGATCATTGCTTGAATTGGCAGAGCGGGAACGGATCCGCTTTCCCCGTGGGGCTTCCGTGCTGTCAAGTGACTTGTATGTAGATGATGTGTGCACCGGAGCCCAAAGTATTGAGGAGGCCCTCCTACTGCGGGACGAATTGATTGAAATATTGAAAACGGGTGGCTATGAGCTACGTAAGTGGTTGTCCAATGAGCCTAAAGTTCTAGAAGGGATCCCGGAGGATCACCAACAGAACCCTCACCTGTTTGAGGATGTGGATGATCCCAACAGGATAGCGGTGCTGGGCATGCAGTACCAGCCGCTAACCGATATTTTCACATTCCAAGTGGACTTGGAAATACCAAAAGTCTGGACTAAGAGAACGGTGTTGTCCGTAATAGCCCGTATGTTTGATCCAAGCGGTTGGATCAGTCCAGTGATATTCTCTGCAAAGTGTCTTCTTCAGAGACTTTGGACTTTGGGCGTCTCGTGGGACGAGCCGCTGTTTGGCTCTCCATTGGATGATTGGCTCGAGTTGTTTTCATCGATTAAGGAAGTCAATCGGATTGCCTTGCCTCGTCGAATATTGCCCCCGGGAAATATCGAGCCAGCCTGCATGGCTTTTGTGACGCGTCGGAGCGAGGCTACGCCGCGTCAGTCTATATGCGGACAGTTGACGCCGATGGCCGGGTCAATGTCTCGCTTTTGTTAGGGAAGAGCAAGGTCGCCCCCATCAGGACTAGGCTGACTATTCCCAAGCTTGAGTTGAGTGGAGCTCACCTTCTTTCTAAATTGTTGCATCACGTTGCCAGTGAGCTGGCGGCCACGGTCGAGATACGGGACATCTTCGCCTGGTCGGATAGCCAGGTCGCGCTTGCATGGTTGCGCGCGGCCCCACATACCTTGGAGGTTTTTGTGGGAAATCGGGTTTCCCAAATCCAGAATATCGGAATTGATATAACATGGAGACATGTGCCGGGAGAGCTTAACCCAGCGGACTGTGCTTCCCGAGGTTGTACGGCACCAGAATTGGTGTCACACCCGCTCTGGTGGGGTCCAGAGTGGCTGATGGGATCAGAAACTTCTTGGCCTGTCTGTCAGACAGATGTTACTTCTTTGAGTTTGACTGGGCTCCGTGTACATGCTGTAGTCGCTGAGACGACGTCGGAGCCGGATTGGCTACTTGCTCGGTATAGCAGCTTGGATAAGCTTCTGGGTGTCACCAGTTGGATTAAGCGTTTCATACATAATTGTAGAAACCCACAGGCAAAGCGGTTGGAGCCGATTGCAGGTGCAGAAGAGCGCCGGAGCGCATTGTTGCATTGGGTCCGTGTCGTGCAGACCGGACGGTTTGAGTCAGAGCTTCAGATTTTGCGCGACGGACGCGCTAAATTGAAGGGCGCGGTCGCTCGTTTGAACCCGTACATCGACTCGGATGGGCTTCTTCGGGTTGGAGGCAGGCTCCGGAAGGCGGATCTTCCATATGAGACTCGCCATCCTCTGTTGTTGCCCAAGGGCGGACCCTTGGTGCAGCTTTTGGTGTCTGATCGACACATTCGTAACGCCCATGCTGGGTGCAATGCTTTGTTGGCTATTTTGCAACGCGAATTTTGGATATTGTCTGCCCGAAGAGCAATCCGTAGTGTTCTGTTTCGATGTATTGCATGTTATAGGTTGAAGGCATCCACGATGCAACCACAGATGGGTGATTTGCCCGTTGATCGAATTCGACCTTCGAGGCCGTTTGACGGCGTTGGAACCGATTTTGCCGGTCCCTTTTCGATCAAGGCTTCTCCCTTTCGTAATGCCCGTATTGTGAAGGGCTATTTGTGTGTATTTGTTTGTTTGGCCACCAAGGCTGTCCATTTGGAGGTGGTATCGGCTCTGACTACGGAGGCCTTCGTCGCCGCGTTGGATCGCTTTGTTTCGCGTCGAGGTCTACCTTCCCTTATTAGGTCTGATAATGGCACAAACTATAAAGGAACTGTAAATTATCTTAAGGATGTTTCCGTGTTTATTGATAAAAATTGTACTAGTTTAAGTCAAATTGCTGCCCAAAGGGGAATAACCTGGAAATTTAGTCCCCCAAGTTGCCCCCATTGGGGAGGGATTTTTGAAGCGGCTGTGAAATCCGCAAAGACCCACCTCCGCCGCATTATCGGAGAAACGGCTCTAACTTTTGAAGAGCTGGCCACAGTGTTTTGTAAAGTTGAGGCGGTCCTCAACTCTCGTCCTCTCTGTCCGCTATCTCCAGATCCAAATGACTTGGAAGCTCTCACCCCTGGTCATTTTTTGGTGGGAGGGCCGTTGAATGCCCTGCCCGAATACCCGTGGAAGGATGAACGCGTATATCGGTTGTCGCGTTTTCAAATGTTGCAGCAAATGAGCCAGGACTTTTGGCGTCGCTGGTCGCTTGAATATTTGCATTTGCTGCAGCAAAGAGTGAAGTGGACAGACAGGACTGAGCCTCCCAGGGAGGGTGATTTAGTATTGTTAAAAGAGGCAAATTTGCCCTCATTGCTTTGGCGACGAGCTCGCATATTACGTTTGATTCTTGGCGGAGATGGCACTCCGCGTGTGGCTGAGGTGTTGGTCGACGGTTCGATTTTAAGGAGAGGTGTGACCTCTCTCGCCCGCCTTCCCGTAGAGTAAGCTAGCGGTCTGCTTCTCAGACCGGGACGGGGGGATGTTTGTAATATATTGGGTAAAACTAAACGCAGGCGTTTCGCATTGCTGCCGCCAGAGGGCGTTCGGGGTTTTCACACTGCTAGCGTGGATGGCTCGCGGACGGTCGCCATTGCATTGTCCAGGGCGATATCGGTTTGATTTTAATACGCGGAGCGGTCTCGCGTCTTCTGCTTGTTGTTTAGTTTGAGTGATAATTGTGAATCTCCTGTTTGTTAAATAACTATTGAATTTGTGTTTGTGAAAAACTCTGTTATTGTGACTTTTTCTTGTGAGAGGTGAAACGTGGCTGGCTGTTCACATCTGACTGTTCCCGAGTGAAACTACGGGAAGAAATCTATTTAGTTGTCCTGGGGAATTGAGATCTCAAGGGTTAGGTAGGGTGATTAGGAATTCCCCCTTCCCGAAGACACTCAAGTTTGGATCCGAAGAGAAAGAAGATTTAATTTGGTAAGTGTTCAATTGTATTTAATTTATAGGTTAGGTTATCATATAGGGCCCTGTAGCTCCCTTCATAAGCTACGGTGGTAGCAGACTGCGTATAGCTTAAGTTAGATTCTAGTCGGACAAGCGTGGTGTCGCGTGGAGATTTTTTCCCGGTACTTAATCTTACCGGTAGATTTTTTCCCGGTAAAGTTCCGGTACAGAATTCTTCCCGCCGCTTCGTTTGTCCGGATTCTCTCTGCCACATTTTCTGGCAGCAGAGCGTAGTTGCTCTGCACAGAAATCTTACAGAGATCTTGTCACTTTAGTTCAATTTCTTTAGATCTTGACATCTACGTTTGTAATCAGTAGAATCGGCCCCCAGAATAAGCTCCCGAAGAAACAACTCTACAATTAGTATTATATTAGAATGGATTAGTATGGATAGAAGATCCATCTTTGGAATTAAGCGTCTGCTGATCAGTTTCCTCTTATAGGTACCTACTTAGCACTTAGAACTCAACGCACGTACCTACTCGTAAAGTGGAAATCAAACATTAGTGTTTGACGTCCATAGAGTATGTCAACAGACTGTGTATACAATACAAGAGGCTATAGACAAGGATGACAGGAAGAAGGCAGTATATCTGTGCAAGGAGCCAAGGACTTAGCATACACTAGGTATTGCCCGCGGTTCCCCCCGCTGCATAATTTTTTGTCATACAAACTTCAATCCCAATTTCAGCCTCTTGGAGTAGGTACCTAATTTTTTCAAAGTATCCTATATTTGACCTCGTGTCTTTAATTATCTCCATGCTAAATTTCATTAAAATCAATTCAATGGTTTAACTATGCCAAACAGACAGTCAATCGTATCAGTTTATGTAGTGGATCTTTCTTACTGTTTTCTTTCAAAAGGCAGTAACTCCTTTGTGTTTGGGGAAGTCTACCAGGATCATGGAAGTAGTAAGTACTTTGTATAGTACTTATTACTTCCATGACCAGGATATAGCCCAAAAGTCAGTGACCTCAATGTCAAGTTCAAGGTGGCATCGTAGGTACACTTTCACGCGGCCGGCCGCGCGTGACGAGACCGACTGAGTCCAACCACAGAATAACAATAGTACTATTATAACTCTTCCTTGTTAAAAACATTCATTATTTTTATTCATTACATTATGACATACAAGGTTTATTTATAAATAACAATATGTAGCACTTCATTGTGGTAATTCCGAACTGCTAGTAGTTTGCAACAAGTTTGTGGTATTACCGAACTCTGCAGTTGACTGCATTCGTGATTCTACACTACTCGTGATTCTACACAATGTGGGTTCGTCACAACCTCACAACACAACTGCGTTTACTAAATTCATAATTCTACACAGGGATTCTTCTTATTCGTGATTCTACACAATATGGGTTCGTCGCAACTGCAGTTGACTACATTCGTAATTGGATGGTAAACGTTTCATATTGACTTCACCACAAATATTTGGCGAGGTCAATTACTTATTTGATTTGACTGGTGAGAAATACGTATGAAGGTAAAACAATTCTTTAAGATTTACATGGCATTTTCAAACTTATTTGGATCATTTATTAGACATTTTAATCACGACATGACAATATACGTACTTTTTCAATTTTACTTACTGAAAAGTATTGCTAATAAATGCGGAAAACTTTGGATGTTGTTTGTCCATCAATCACGCAAAATCTACAGGTATAATTTCCTGACCAACTTTCATTGAAATCGCAGTAATTTTAGCGTGGAAAAGTAATAAACAGTCATCTATGCTCACAAACTTTTAAGTTTGTATTATATTGTAGGTAGGATTACCCATCGTTTCATCACACAATTTTAATAAGGAAGTAAAGACAGGATAGATAACTAATGTTACACGGCAGAGATGCCTGCAATGCGTTTCACAATTACCAACTGCACTTTCATCATTGCAACTGCAACTACATAGTTGTACCACAATAGACAGAGATAAAGCAGTAGAGCAACTGAGTCGTGTCCTTGAAGTTTATACCTACGGCTAGGCGGAGCGCTAGGGTTGGCGCCTACAAAACGTAAAGCAGGCGTGTAGTTTGTATAGTATGTGTGTAGGTAGTTCATATCCCACTAAATACTTGCAGTTCCATAACAACGCTTATGCCCCTGACATAAGGAAGGCGGTAAAAAGTCCAAACTGTATAGTGTTTTCCATTTGATATGCTTATTAGGCAAACTACTCATAAAAAAGTAACAAACTACTAAAAAGTGATTGTGGTATTATTTTACCTTTCAGCATCAGCAGGAAGTTTAAAAAATTACATAGTTGGTGTAATAACAGTTGAATTAAGGTTAAAGCATCCATAAACACAGCAATACATGCGTGATCGTGACGCGTCCATTATAATAATTAACTGTAAGTAATATGTAATAATACAGAGCGCTATTTAACTACGTCACGAATGAAACGTAGGTACACAACGAGCAGACACAGCGCGAGAGGCGTCTCGATCCGCGTCCGCGACCAGACTGAGCGGCGCACATCGTGTCGTGACGCTCCTGCGTCTTAGGTACCGATGACCACTTAGCGGCCGTGTAAACGCGCTTGTCTGTGTGCGTGCGTCAAATCGGGCCATTTGTATGGAGTTGCTCTACTGCTTTATCTGTCTATTGTGGTTGTACTATGCTGTACTTGTTTTCATACATTTCTAGCTGCCCCTGATAAATATGTCCGCAGGCATCACAGTGTGGCAGCAGCGAGCTTAGTGTTGCCAACTAAGAAATTTTAGTCCAAAAATTAGAGCAGAAATATTGGACCTATGTCAGTTTGCCACAGTCAATTCGTTAATTTGTAAGTTTAATATATTTAAAGTTAATTTATTACACCACTTATACTATACTTACTCAATACATTTTTTCGATGACGAATTAACTGTATGACGAATCTACAGAGACCCGAAATATGCATGTTGGCTTTCTTAGGGCAAAAAAATTGGACTTATTTTAGGGTCATAATTGGGCATAAATAATATTTAATTCATCACTAATCATCTTTATCTTGGTCTTCTATTTCTTTTACATATCTCTCTTTAGTCGTATTTCCTGATGACTGAAGGTCGTGGTCATTATATGGAATGAAACAAACACAACGACTCTCTTGGCAATTTTAATGGAGTGGTTTGCCATTGCCTTCTCCATTTCACACACTAGCTGATAATCATCAACCAGAGTGCACGTGTGTGGTTTCCTCACGATGTTTTCCTTCACTTTTTACATATACATTCTTCTATATCTATGGCCCTATCAAAGGTCTATTTTAGCTAAAAAATGTCATAATTCTAGACCTTATTTAAAAGTCTATCCATTTATAATTCGGTGATTCAGAGAAGGCGTAATCTTTAAATGTTTTTTTCTTTCTGAAACAATGCATCCAACAGACCACTTGTACATATAAGATAAAGTGTTTGTTGTTTGATAACTAGGTGTAGATATCTATAGAATCATGTTTGTTGCTGCCGCGAAGCCCATCATCATTATCAGTCATTTTGATTTCCCCTGAACAGCTAAGGCATTGCACTGGCCGCCTTATTATTTCCAAGAAGCATAGGTGAATAAATAATCGAGTACCTAGTCTAATATAAAAAATTAGATACCTATGGTGTAAATCACGTGTAAATATTCCATGCGAGCAGGACTTGAACCCGCGACTACGCTTTATACGACTTTGCTCTTCCAACTGATTTGACTGCCTACATTGTCATTCAATGATTCGATTGATCCTAGGATTCCTAGGTCCTTAACTACGCCAATTGGCTCATTGATTTAAAGATTTAAACTCCGTTTTTTCTTATTTGTCCTATTATGTAAACAATCTTCACAATACTTTTTGTTGAATTTTGTTGAAAATAAATCAAATATTAGTTTAAACCTAAATATTCTAAAGTAAAACACTTATTAACCACGAAAGTAATTTCCTAAAAAGTCTATTTTAATTTATATTGTTGTAAAATAAAAAAGACATGGTAAGATTGTTTACATAATAGGACAAGTAGAAAAAAACGGAGTTTAGAATCTTTCATAAAAGTACGATTTTGAGAATAAAGAAGTTTATGGATGAAAAGGAAATTTAAAATTATTCTTGATCCTCACGTTACACCAACAACACATTGTAATATCCAGAAATGTATATGTCGCAGTAGGATTGTTTAATCCGTCGTATTACATTACGGCTAACCGTTTTACGCCGTTTTGTAATACGGCGGTTCAACGATTAGCCGGATTGAATACGGCTGAATGAAAATCCGCCGAAATATGTTCGGCACTATACGTTCTTCAATACGGCTAGCCGTAATGTAATATAGCAAGTCATTAGCCGCCACTTTGACAGTTTTTAGTTCGTTTGTAATACGGCGGGTTATACAATCCGACTGCGACATATCTATTAAAACAAAGGATGGATAAAATAAAAATAATCTTTATGAACAGGTAACACGGACTTAAGTTTGGGAACGTGATGTTTGCTGTCATACATACGGATATTAGCAAATAGGAAATATGTCAATGTTAACATTGTTGAAAATTATAGTATTGTTTAACGATAGTAACTTTGTGTTTCCTAAGGCACTAACAATCCATTTTACGGGTCCATGTTAGCCATAGTCCATTCGTCACGTATTTGTTAGCACCATCCAAACATTGTAAGTTAATTTGCTATAATATATGATAAGCTTTATACGGGGTGTACTTAAGGCTTTGTATCGAACTACCAATTCGATACAAAGCCTTAAAGTGAAGCTAGTATAGATTATTATTATTATTTATATATTAGCCATTAGAGTCATTTAAGGGAAAATTTTCTTAAGCAAAGTGTTACCGATTTTGTTTTGGGAATTTATTAATTTTTTTTACGAAAAACCCAAAATTTTGCAGTTCATTGCTTGCAGTGGCGAAATTAATGCAAAACATACTTCTTTTTATTTTTATTTTATTAGAGCAATGTAGGGTCATTCTAAAAAAACATGTATTATGTGCATCTGTATCATCAGAATTTATTTTTAAATTACATATTTTAATTTAAAGTTACCAAAATAAAAATTACATTAGGAAATCCATTCTTACAGAGATTATAAAATAATAACGGAAGAAGCTTTTTTTAAAAAAATCTTTTTTTTAAATATCCTTGGTTCCTTGCAAAGTTTTGAATTTAGGATCCAAAAATCAAAGTAAGGGAGAAAATTTAATTTTTTTAGCTATAAAATTAAACTACATTTTTTGTTAAAAAAATTACTTTTCACATAGAGAACGAGTGCAAAATCCTAAAATTAGGCATAGGCGTCTTATAAGGGTTTTGTTTGTTTGACACAAATTCACGTATGTAATGCATATCCATCATATTCCAATAAATTTTGGAGTGTCTGTTTGTAGTTTCAAAATAACTGCAAATCTTCAAGAAATTTTAACAGTTTAACTAGGTATAGGTATCTTCGAAAATATTTGTGCAATTTAGATAGGATTTTCTTCGATTGTTAAGTTACAGGGTACCTAATTATCTTATTGGGTAGTATTTAGTTAGGGTTATTTCATGTACCTAATTAAAATCCCAAATAAGTACAAATTCACGCAGGCGAAGCTGTGGGGCACGCTTGTATTTTATAAACTTATCCTATGTAGTAATTACTAAATTTAAAGTTGTCAGATTGACGGGTAATTATATTACTGGCTAGCCTTGTAGAAATGAAGGGGCGACCCTGTTTCTGATAAATGAACGACCAAACACATAGGTACATAGTTAGATACCTATTTAAATATTCTTTCTCAGAAAACATATGGAGCTGCTTATTAGTTTTAAATCATAATCTTATTATTAGAGTAAGTTCCCTAAATATGGACTAGTCATACAATATGGACTACGGTGATATTTCGCTAAATGTCGCTACAACTGCAGTGAAGATAATTACGTTCTGACGCTCTCTGCCCCGCCTCGCACCTCCAGTCGATCACAGAGAGTTTACACGGCGTATTTGTGTCACTGATCGCCATTATGAATTTTTGCGTCGCTGGATGTACTTTTTCGGTGAGTTTTGTAAGGTTATTACTATTATCTTTTCCGCTATTAAGCTTTCATTTTTTAATTCTAGAGCCATTATTATATGTCTGTATTGTAGAGATAAACCGGATTGTTCTAGTTATTTACTATAAAATGATACAAATATCATAACATAAAAGTATGACGTTTTTTAATATGGACTACGTCTAAAGTCCTATATATGCATTACGTCTTAAGTCCTAAATATGGACTGGTCCATATTAAAAAGTTGTTAAGATACGTTTTAAAATGCATAATTTTGTTTTAGGAAATTGCATCGACACCACCATTAACGATATGAGTGTGATGGCGTGGACAGTGGCCGATTCCATTGTTTATTTTGCCGAGAAACCTGAATTCCATTTTATGGTCCGTATTGTAAACGCTGTGAGTCCATATAATATGACCATTTTAAAAAAGGCGAAAGTGCAGGTTTAATAAAAAAAAAAAAAGGAAATTGTTAAAACTGTTGTTATTTTTTGAGAATTGAGTCTATTTTGTTAACTTATATTAGTTTCTTCATAGATTTACGATAATAAATCTTTATAAGCATTTAAATTCTGAGTTTTATTTAACAAAGACGATGTGGTAGTCCATATTTAGAGAACTTACTCTATCCGTGCCTCGAAACTCCACTCCCGTGGGAACTTTAAAATATAATAGAGTAGGTACCCTATTTGTTATTCCAGTGTTCAGTGCAGCATCTTTCACAGAAATCAGTTTTGCAGTTTTTGCGTGAAAATTCCAATTTGAAATGGTTTGGGTAGATTGATAACGATACCACAGATTATTAAAGTTAACTACTCATGTGACGTACGCTTCGTTCGTCCTGTCGTCCTGAGGTTTATGAGTCAAAGAGTTACCTTGAAATGACACAATCGCACTAATCAAGATAATCATGAATGACTGATAATACGACAATATCTTTTAAATCTTTGTTCCATGATTGAAGTAAAAATACTGACATAAAGCCACTGAAATCGGAATAATAACACAACTTAAATTTCCTTCTGCCGTCTTTTAATACGAGAATGCCTATCGCACACTAAAAAACGAGTTTGCGTGGCTGAAAATTGTTTGGATTATTTTTAGTTTGGGTTTCCATCAGTATTTTCTATGAAGAAATGTTTAAACCACAAAGTAGAAAATTTGATTCAAATAACGGCGCGAGTACTTGTCTAACCCACAGACATATAATAATAGTAAGCAGACTGAACATGTCATTTGAAATTGCATGGCAAAAACACACACTAAGATTATTATTCACACAACGACAGAATACAGGGTCGGATCTAAGATAATTAATTATATTCGGTACAGTGTAGCAAAACCAAAAATTTTGAGACGCTGAATCTTAAGCCGTGCGCGGTATGCGGACGGATCTGCATCAGCTTTTTACGATGGGAAATTCTATCCCTTTTGGGAAAAAATACTAGTCATTAAATCAATAAAATTTATTTTAAATTATTAAAAATCACGTGCAATGAAACATTGCAATGATGTTAATGGTTGCTGGCGTCCATTCACTGTCCTGGTACTCGTAGTACGTAAGAGAAATACTCCCCATAACAGTTCTCTTTCTTGAGGTATTATTTTTTGGCATATTTTCCTTGTCCTGAAATAAAATTCACTGTCAGTATTTTTATAAAATGTGCATTTTAATCTTCAAGAAAGAATTCCTGAGATTTTTATAGAATAGGTACTAAATTCGTATATTTGCCTTGATTCGGCCCAGCCATAGTAAACAAAACTGGATCCGTCAAATGATCTATGCTATTTACGAAATTATTAAATTACTTGTAGTATTTCTTATGAAATGGTTATAATTAATACACTACTTTATAAAATAAATAATGATATTGCTGATAAATAGCATTCAAAAGTCTAATAATGGTTTTTGTTTCAAAAATAACACGAAATTGTATATTATCATTGGGCACGTCAAAAAAACATGTATTGCTTACCGAAGGAACGATATTCCACGAATATTTTTTTATGAAACACTTCCACATATTGTACACGTTGCATTTTATCATTTCTATTGAGTTTAAAAGCACAAAACAGTAAAAAATAATTTTAAATATTTATGACAACTGTGACAACACAACAAATATGACAGTTAAGGATCATTTCGCATGAAAAATCCGGCTTGGATGATAAATCTTTCAGTGTAGTGGTTCGTGTTGCAATACATTGCAATGCTAAGGAAAGAAAGGGACAGAGTTATGTGACAGTCCTTATCATGAACAGGATGCAAATATTGTCAAATATCATCAGAGTGTGTGTGAAATTTGTGTTCCTTCTGCTTATATTTAAAAAAAAATTTTACTTCTGTGGTCTAACCATAAAGTTTCCTGGCCATAGTTAACTTTATGGTTCTGACTCTGACAGCACAAGTCAACTCAGATACTTTTTTTAAACTTTAATAAAATAATGTTGGCCTGTTTGTACTTAGTAATTACAAGAAAGAGTGACAATAATATAGATCAATAAAAATAACAATACGGTGGTAATCTATTAAAATTAAATTAAGGTGATACATAATCTTCAAAGTCATCCGGAAATTATGAGGATAAAAGCTAACAGGATATCCGTTAAAATGTTGCCAACAAACAATAGGAATTCTAATGAACAGAGCGAGGATACCCATTGTATTTTTAATTCAGTAACTCCTGAAAATTGTATTTTGTCTGGTTGCATTGAGATATTTGCTTCTAATAATATTTTTATATGAAATTAAAATGATCATTTAATACATATCTCAGTCAGAATTTGTTTCTTATTTTAAAACACATACTTATGTACTAGACTATCAAATTACTTACCTAATTTTATCCATACAGAAGAATATTTGTCAGATCAGAACACAGCAAAACATTTAAACAATTCAACACTTTTTAAAATGTATAATTCATCCCGGATTTCTAACTGGGAATTTGTGTCTTATGAAAAGTGAAAATCGTCAAGTTCAATCAAGTTCAATAAACTGAGTCACATCGCAGACGAAATCTTACATTTTGATATTAAACACCGTTTTTTTCTATGCTGATTTTTATTGAAACTTGCGAAATGACAGCGACGTTAATTTTTCGGAATGTTTACGCGCGATCTTTTGTGCCGCTGCCGAGCTGTGCTGTGACAACTTGACGTGCTCTCCACTCCGACGATCAAAACGTACTAAATTATTGTTTTGTGTTGTGATTCTTGTGAAGCTGAGTCACTCCAGTCTCCAACCGTACCAATCAATGAATGAACTATAAGATCCTTTGTCATTTTAATATAATGTATATGTGCATGTTTTATTATAAGTAAATAGTCTACAAGAGAACCAGTACGCGACGACAAAGGATATCAATTGGATTGCAAGATTGCTCTTGACTTGAATGGAGCTACATTATAGGCTTTATAGGTACCTACATATTATTTAGAAATTGGGGAGGACAGGTTACTTCATTGTCCAACCGACCAACCCGAATTAGTAAGAATGCTATGTTATATGTCAGATAAAAAAACAAAGACTGTTAAATTACATAGGTAGGTAAGTACTTACTAATACTTACTTAAATCCTACTTAGGTATAGTATGATGTTTAATAAACTCTGACGATACCAGGTTTTACGGGTGATTGTCTCAATGAGGACTAAAGAAACCTGCAAATTTATAAACAGTAATCACATTAACAACGTATGTATGGTAGGTATAATTTATATTTTGGACTGTTTTTTTCTTCTTGTTTTTGCTTAAAGTATGTCCGTCCCAATGATATACTATATAAACAAGAGGGTCCGTCCTATCCTTTGATTATTTAAGGTCCTATCCTACCATATAACGCCGTGGGTATTATATGAATAATTAAGCGAAAATAATTTTAGAGAATTTTAAAAATGAGGTGTACTGTACAAAAATATAAATATTTAAGCACTTTTATAATATTTTTGTAGCAGGCAACATTCGTATTATTAAGTTGGTATTTTTCTTCTCCGAACTCCGAAACGAAAGGAAGTAAAACCGGAAGTAAGCTTGCCCTTAGTGCCCTCTCCTGATTGGTTGAACGAGAAAGACAAATTGACAGATTTTTCAGCCGGTAGCTAACGTCAAAAGGATCAAAAAAGCAAAGTTTAACTTTTTACAACGATTGATAGTTTTCATTTGTTTATGTTAGTCTAGTTCGTAAGATTGAGCATTACAAATGTGGAATAAGTAGTACAACAATGTTGTGATTGTGTATGATAAGGAAGAGTAGGTATTTGTGGTGTAAAAAGAAAAAAACTGCAGTATGCTTGTCAGAATCAGAAGTTTGAAACAAAGGTGTTATAATTATGATGTTTACTTATCACTTTAGGTGCTTATCTAAAAGGTAAATTACAAAACAACAACATCAAAAAGGTAAGTACGTAGAATGTACTGTTACCGTAGTGTGTATAAATACCAAGTACTTACCTACCTCTAATTTGTTTTCTTATTTATTATCGGTACAATAATTATTTTCATCATAGATTGGCAGACATAGTACTGATGGCGGAACCATAAAGCCTACAATCTGAACTGGCTGGATCTTTTACAAAAGAATTTCCTAGAATTCCCAAAGATTTAAATCCCATCCCACAAGAACTGCAGGCAAACTATAGGTGCCTTCTTCATTATCTTTTTATAGCATATGTGGAATTAGTGCATGCAATATAAATACTAGGTGTATAATCTCATTATACTTCCTTTTTGATAAAATGCAAAATGTTGATCCGATTTAACATATTACTAACGCCATCTATACAGAAAAAGCATGCATTAAAAGGCCGAGAATTTATTTGCCAAGGCCAACAAGTAGCACGTTTAACTGTTAGACATATTTGTAACTAGATGGCGTTTTAATAACGATGAGGTTTTCACACGCTACTAAGGTTGCATTCACACAAACCCCCGTATCCGTATACCGTTATTATTGACTGCTGACTATTTATGTAACTATAATAGGTATATACTTGCTATCATCCACATTGATAATAATGCAGTTTCATATCCACGTGCACGCGCTATGTAGAACATTTTCAATCTTGAAGTGGCTAATAATACATACAGGAAAGGGACTGATACAGGGCATCTGCCCCAATGAATTTGCGACTCCCCACATTCGCGCCTACATTAGAAATGTGGGGTGAAATATGTACCTCCAAGGGTAACCGAAACCTTGTGCCCAGCCCAGAACGATTCGATGACGTAAGAGAAATCGAAGTCTGAAAAAGTAAAAGTCTACAAATAGGTAGTTTCAGTCCAGGTTTTTTTGAAAAATGGAAGTACATTACCGTTGTTCTATGGTTCTACATGGTTCTACTTGTGATGCGATAGGTCCCTAACCTCGACTACCGGCAAATGGTGATTATACCGTTCTTTCTTTGCTTGGGCTTGCTACCGTAACGTATAGGTAGGTAAGTACACAAATTCGAGCGACAAAGCATAGGTAACTTAGCAAGGTTTCCAAGCTTCATGTCTCTAGGGAATCGGTAGAGAATATTAGGTAGGTAGTTACCACAATTGGATTTGAGGTTGTATTCTCCTTATTTCCCTATGTAACCAATACCTAAATAATAAAAATTAATTCTTCAATGCGTATCCGTTGTGTGAACAAAGCCGCATGAATTGCGCCACACACAAATGCGCCATACTTATTTTTGTAAACGCTATCTTTGCAAAATTATTACTATCGCCCTGATTCGTGCGAATTGAAATCATTTCACGTTAGGACCACTCAGGGACAAATAAATAGGCATGAAAACAAAATAACGTTTTACTTAAAATCGGTTGTATTTACATTTCGTCCATTGTAGAAAATCAATAGTGTTCAACATCACAAATAAATAAAATCGTACTAAGGTATTCACATAAGTCGTACATAGTACACAATATGCGTCAGCTCATTCTTTCTTACCACAAATGAAAAGGCGGGACGATAGGATTTACTCATAAGTTAATTTTATTGATTTCATTTCAATTTTATCTAATCGTACATTCCCTTTGGTTTACGATCGCCAATGGAACAATCCTCTAAATGCTTTCCTAAACATCTCGCGGTCTCTCCCGGGGGCCAGGAATGTGGTGTTCAACATACGGTCGAACCGTAGGCGTTTCGTCCCGCCGGCACCCGCGAAAGACTGAACAGAGTGAAAACAGATTCAACGAGAAGTAGGTATCAAAAACACTCTTGTTACTAGCGGCGTCTAGGTGACCGGACGCTTGTCGCGCCGCCGGGCGCACATACATCGCCGTTTTAACTGCACGGTGCAGCTAAACGGCAATGTACGCACGCCCCGGGTAATTTTCCACACGAGGGAACGCGTTGGCGTGCCGTGGTACAGGGTCCGGGCGGCAGCCGGCGCGGGGAGGGGGGGCCACGCCGCGCGGCAAATCGAACGAGGCCACGCCGGCCGCCGCGGAGGGGGGATGACGCGCATCGCCTCCCCGCCCCGGCGGCCCCGTAGCGTCCTCTCATAAAAAATGACGTACATCCTAAATACTAAATCACTTTAACCTAGGAATCTCTTATTTCGAATCGTGAAACACTGGAATACCGAACTGAGGACTCTATCCTAATTAACAATTATGGACATAGATTACAGGCCGGTTTTGTATGTTCGCTATCTACGCGCCCGCCGCACTCTTTATCGGTCGGTCAGAGCGGTTGACTGGCACGCGATGTGCGAGATAATGGCAAAATTGTGATGTTTTTCTATTAATCTTTTAGTAAATTACCCATGTCGTCAATGTTATGCTGGTCGCTTGGGAACATTTCCTTGTGCAGCTCCAAACTTCTGGACGATGGTCAAACAAACTGCCTATGTATTAAAATTCATTCATCAAATAACACTATCTCACGGCCCAGGGGCATTAGAGTCGCACGAGGAAGTGGTCATACAAAATTCACATAAAACGAAGAGTGGGATGGAATTTCTGAAATGAAAGGTAAATAACCTGAATGCAACAACCACACTACACCACTGTTACATATGATCATAAAAAATCACAGGCTTCACTTACGCTAAATATGTACACACAAACTCTCATCAACAACAAGAAAATGAGGAATTGAGCTTTGTGACTAATTCGCTTATTCACTAGGTATATTAGTACTGCCGTACAGTCTATTACAAACGGATAGGAATATTGCATAGAAAAATATCACAATTTCACCATTTTTCGGATTCGTAGGTAAACCTAGAATACACAGCAGGTTTCACTTAGAATACGTTTACTTCCGAAAACAGATTTGTACATTTTATGACAAAATTCAACAGCATTCTACTAAGTCTTAATTACACAACTCGTCATCGCGAGCTAAAATAAAGATACGGCTTCGGTACCAAACTTAAACATTGTAAAAAATTGAAAATCTGCATTGGATTAGACTTAATTAATTACATTTGTCATTTAAATAAAACTGCACCCGTTTTAGGTGGGAGCGTCATCGGCCTCGCGTGTTCCCAACTGTTGTGAATGTGGTTGTCAAAGGTTGGGGCTGAGACAGTTGAGGCGAGGCGAGGCCGCTAGTCCGGGCCGTCACGAGCACAACACTTCACTGTGACATTGTCCTTATCGAGGCACGAGCCGTATTACGCATCATCCTCATCTTCTTCGCCTAACATCTCTTCTTCTACCTCTTCATCTGTAACAACAAGATTGCATTACTATGATAAGATTACATTAGATAAAGATAAGCACACATAAGTCGAGCAACTTATGATAGTTGATACAATACTATAAAGTCATACTTGATAAACAAGTTAGATGATAAAAAGTTTAAGAGTCAATGTATAACCTGAATTTCGCGCGACTTTTTAAGTACATTTATAATTTATTAATTAAAATATGCTATTAACTTTTCGTCATTACGGCAATATTATAATAGGCTTTCGAAAACGTAAAAGCTTTGATTTTAGGAGTAGATACATACCGTCACCTTCGAGATCGTCTTCTCCTTCTATTTCCTCATCATCCTCATCGCCTTCTTCACCCTCAACATCTTCGTCATCATCCTCTTCTCCTTCTCCTTCTAAATCTTCCTCGTCACTGTGTGGCTCATCTTCACCGCCCCCACCATTTTCTTCCTTTCGCGCCTTTTTCGCTTCTGTAGTTTTTTCCTAGAAACCAAAGCAACAATCGTTATTTATTTACACAAACAACATTATTACGGTGCGTTTTCAAGATCATCATTAATGATTGGCTATTGGCCAAACAGCAATCTATTGCTACTAGGAACTTTCTATGAAATAAGACAGGTTACGTACAAGATAATGAGACGCAGGTGACAAAGATTCGTAACGATAAAGAAGCGTGGGTCATTAGTTGTGGGGGAACGACGAATAGCGCGGGGCTTTAGGCATACGGCCTATTTTCCTTTGACAAAAGTGAACGGAACGCGGTCACGGCGTATACGAAAGTTCACGCATATCAGACTAGAAGAAGGGAAATATCAGTGGAAAGTCTGCTTATCGACCTGATAAAACTAATAGACGAATCATTTCATTAGCATCCTAACACTAATCAATTTTGTTGCAAAACAAAATATTTCAATACAAAATGACCACAAGGTTCCATGCGTCCTCGTGCGCCTTTTTGGTATTTAGGTTACTATGAGTGAAAGAGACACAAGATCTCCAATATTACCGCACGCCGAAAATCTATCAAATTTCTAAATTCCCGCCTAATTGGTCAGGATATAAAGTTTGAAATAAATATAAAAAGGCTTTTTCTGCTTTTAGAGGTTACCTACTACTCGTAGAAACAAAGGAAGCGAATACGACATACAAAACACCTACATGCAAATAATGCCGGGTCATTGACTAGTTTTCAGAGCGAACTACCAAATTAAAAGAAGATTGTGAAAATATAACCGACGCTACGATTCGTAGCATACTTGAATTTTGTGTAGTAATTCGTTGCCTTGATAATATGATAACAAGTAGTTAACATAACCAAACATTTTACGCGGCGACTGTGACAAGCCAGTACAAACACTGACATTTGCCGGCCATGTTACCCGTCTAGCGTCACGCTGCCATGAGCATAATGACTGTGAAAGTCTGAAATAACCATTGATAACCAATAAATCAATAATGAACATAGACTACCCAGGGCATTGTACAAACTATATACGAGCTTTTTACAATAACCACTATAGAAAAAGACAGCGTACGTTCTCGCGCCATGTTTTTTTTCCGCCAAGGTCATGCCTCAGTATCGAAATCGAGTAAACAATGCTACGGATTCACGTACCAACACCTTGATACATGGTACACGATAAGCATGCCATCAAGACACCATGTAGCATCATGGTATTGACTCATCGATTACCTCACACACGCTACATGCATAATCTCATAGAAAATGACGTCCAAAAATACGCCGGCTAGGTAGGAGGGTTTTGGAAGATCAAACCCCTAAAAACCACGTGGAGTATCAATCGAATACAATGGGAATGTGCTTTATATCATAATACGGCCTATAAAATAGCGTTCAATAAAATGGCGAGCTATTTAAATGAATACATTTGTGTGACATGTGCACTCACCTCTGCTGCCCTTTTCGCTCCTTTTAGATCACTTTTCGCGTCCACCTTCTCGTCTCCGACCTTGTCAACGGCCACTTCACTGTTATTTTCATTGGTGCTCATGATTGTTCTGATTTTTTGGCGTTAATTACTAAAAATAGACAGTTGTTTGATTCTCTGAATCCGACGCGCGACTGACTGACGAGTGAGCGGCGAGATCAGTTTGAAAACGAAGATGGCGCGGGCTTCTGCACGCTTCGCTGTGATTGGCTGAGAATATCCGCCATCACCAAGCTGTGACTAGCATGTGGGTAAAATTCGTAAAATTATTTTTTATTATTCCTACCTATAACGGGGGTATTTTTGTCTTATATCGCTTTTAATTGGATTTTGATTACGTTGCTGTCATCTTTTTATCGATTTCACCGTCCAAATGTGAGAAAAGACAACAAATACTGCACTTGGACGTAATCGGTTTTAAATTACGATGCTAGATGGCGCCACACGTAATAAAATGAAAGCGGGAAACTAAAAAGTTGCAATTCGTATTTCATCAGATTGTGTTGTTTTTTTAATAAGTTGATTTGAAATGTGGTTTCAGAGCTAGATTGACATGATAGCTAAAATTTATAAAATTTTCTTTAAATTAAAGATTTCGGCTAATATGGAAATTGATAGAAAATTACTATATTTTAAGAAGTGCGACCGGTCTGAAGTTGCCGCAAGTCGCAAAGTAAATTTAATTGATGTGTTAAATAGTTTGCCAACACAATTTATCACGTAGGTAGGTACGTTTTCATTGATCTTTAATTTTAATTTTGTAATAAATAACATTTTATTGATCTAGAAAATTGTACTTAGAACTATATCTGTGCATGGCGCCATGTCGATCGATAACCAAATGAGAAAGAAAACAGAGTGTTGAAAGTTTTTATGGCATACATGACAATATTTATAATGACAATGCATGTTTAAAAAAGAAAACGCATTTGATAATATTATATTTTTAATAAAAAACTATTTATTTTTAAAAAAATCATTTATTTACATCATTGGAACTAACTTTACAGTGTTTTCCATATTTGGGAATATTTTGGAGTAACCTGTACTATATAGGCAATATTGACGCGTAACATTTTATCAGAATTTTATATAGACTATACAAGATGACCCAATCTGTTCAATAATTAACTAAGTTAACCATCGCTTTCAAAGCGCAAGTGAAACATGACATGATATGTTTATGTTACGCGTCATAGATGGCTATTGAGCACACGCCTTCTTGTGAGAACTCAAATCACAACAACTATAGGTAGGTATCTAATTTATTAGATTGATGTGAAACATTAGTTAACAAAATGACTGCCAATAATAATTAGCCTTGAGCATTATGTAGCAGATGGCAGAGATAGGCATTTCTACTAGGCGTAACCAGGCCCGATCCGCCGAGAGGCTATAGGGGCGCCGGCGCCTAGGCAATACGTTAATGTTACTCTAAAGAAATACCTTTGCCCGTGGTATTTTTTTGTCGTCCACTAAAATTATGAGACGATTTGTAGGTAACGCACACAGGCTTGGCCCTAGGCGTAACAAGAAATAATCATATAAACCTACTTGTTGGTAGCACTGCCGATCTGGTCCATAGGTTCATTATCCAGCTTGACTTTATGAACTAACTATCCTACCAACTAAATGGCGTTATATAGTATTGGGTACCAAAGATGAACCGTTACAGTGTACTCAACATTTTAACAGTAACAAATATAATTATTTTTAGAGATTTTGAAATTTTGCAGTGAAGTTGCTTCATTTCAACTAACTCACTGTTACACTAACACCAGGTCAAATATTTAAACGGTTGGTTAATTCAATGCTACTGAAAAAAGAAGTGATTCTCTGTGGCAACTCAGTAAAATAAATAGAGATATAATAAACATTATTTACACAATAAAACGTAGATATTTAATGGGAATAAATTTGTACCAAAGTCACAAAATGTCAGGGAGCATACGGGGGAGTATGCCAATGTAAAAGAACCAGTTTCCTGGAGAAGGTTCTTGGGACTTTGTTAAAAAAAATTGTACATAATATCTAAATTTTATTGTGTTATATACTTTTATTACATCCGACTAGGTCCTGCCACAAAGAATCACATACAAATCAATATTCATTTCCCATAAAAAGCGCTAATAGATTAGACTATTCAGAAGTCTTATATACTGACACCAGTGTTAGCTATAACACCTCGAAAATGGAGTCTAAATAAATATATAATAACTTATTTATGTTACTTAAATTATGAGAACTGAACCGTCCTGTTGGCTATGTGTTCAAGTAGGTATCTAAAGTTATAAGATAATAAAAGCAAATATTACAGCTAAAACAAGTTTTACAATAAATAAATAAATGAGCATAATACACACGCTTTAATGTAACATTTACAACACTATTCTACATTAAAATCAATCTTGATTAACTAATGTATAGTTATCAACAATTTCAAAAAGCATGAGTTATATTTTTCGAAACCGTGATAAAAATGACGCATTTTCAATCATGTAAATTTCTTGTGATGAATGGAAAATAACCACCAGAATAATCTAGCCTCCTTTTTAATTTGTATAATAACAAAAATACAATAATCTAACATTATTTTGTTAAATTATAAACGCTATCTTCTGAGGTACTATTTTTGAAACATATGAATAACAATTGGCAAGCCATGCATGCATATTTCAAAATAGTACCCCTGTTCTTGAAGAACGTAAAACAATAGAACAAAAGCGTTATTCTGCTACCACATAGAATTTGCTTACTCAATATATATATTTTTTTAAATATCACGAAAAAATGTCACGACTTTTATCACACAGTACCATTGCCCGCGACCGATACGAAATCTTTTAAATTGTTTCTCTCAATGTTTAGGATAACATCGTATTTATATTAAAATATATAAAAAGCTTTTACACGAACATTTATAACATAAACAACATAAACTTAATTTACTTTACAAACGCTGGCTGCAATGGTAAAAGCATAATAAAATTGGGCTACAGAAGGCTCAACATGAATGAACTGAATTACCTAATAATATGGGTTATTTAATTAATAAATAACCTAAATATTTGATTACTATGGTCAGTTAAAATAAAACTAGCAATGTGCCACCGTGAAATTCCTTGTTTCCGAAAATTTCTTCAGTTATGAAAAGTTCCGAAAATTCTCGGGAATTAGGAAAATTTTCCATTCTCGAGAATATTTCCGAGAATTTTCCAAGACAGTTTCCGCTTGTTCTTTGACAATTTCGAGAACAGCACATCACTAGTTGAAACTAGCATACATTTCTATGTAGCTAAGGATGAATATTGAAATGGATTTTAATTTTTTAGATGGTTTTACGGCTGTTTTACTAACATTTTAAGCTTGGCTTAAAATAGCTTTACAAGAACAACAATGCTTTCGAATACGCACATGCATATACATATTGAAAATATTTAAAATTCAATCAACAATACTGAAACCAAAGATATATAATTACAAACTTGACTTCTCTGTCTGATATATGTACATTTGTATTGTTGTTACTTCAGTATAATTTTCTTTGGTTTTCAATATCATTGACTGAACTTTACCTATACTTTAATGACAAATTTCTTGCTACACAAGCCTGTTCGCTAAAAACACTACGGATCTCTTAAACTGCACCCTTTTTTCCACTCAAATCTTTAAACATACATATTTTTAATGCTGTCATCCATAAAATTTTCATATATAGGACTGTGAGCATTATTATATATTTTCTGAGTGTAAATAAATAATTTTTCACAAATATTTTTGGAATAGAGCGGCTGATATAAGTTGCCCGTAGCGTTCCCAGCTTAAATAATACAATACATAATATTATATACTAATTGCAATATTTAGACAATTTAAAATCAGCATATCACAGGCGTGCCAAATAGTTTTACAATGTATTGGCAATATTTCTACTGGTTTTTTTTTTTATTTCTTTATTTAAGTTACACATAATTACATGGTGTTTCTCGGTCCCATACAAAAAGTTGCTCATATATGCCATACTTATTTCTGTTTATCCCGAAGGTTGACTGGTAGAGAATGCTGTTAGCTTTAAGTCCGCCTTTTTATACCATTGTATTATTTTGGTTTAATAAAGTTTTAAATAAATAAATGAGTATTTTCACCAGTAGAAATTTTGACAATGTTTTTTGAATTCACCAAAGTTAATCACAAGGTTAATATCAAATAAACTGGTTTAATGTTTTCAAAGGTTACATTATGGATGTTCCCAAAATTATATAGCACCTCTTTCCGTATTATTGCTTGCTGCATCTTTTAAAAGTTGTAGGGTTTAATAAACAAATATTTTTAATGGCCTAATTTCTAAAATTCCACAATTTTTATACATTTTTAATTACTTATTTACACATGAAAAGCTAGCGTTAATTTATGTGTGCAGTACTTTTCTGTCGAAACCTACACTCCTTTCATATTGTTCTGTTCTGTTAAAAAAAAACCCTATTCTGGACTTCCGAGAAGGAATCTCAGTTTTAACTGCCATTTGTAATTCACAATCCATTCAATAGTTATACAGATCCTTATATTATTTCTCAAAACACTTTTTTAATATACACTCTGAATGGCTAGTGTTGATAAAATATTTCCATTTCTATCGAAGTCTGCGTTACTTTCGTAATAATCGGTGCGATACTTATTTTTTTATAAACTTTAAACGGCCTTCTTAATTTCTTAATTCTATATCATATTTGAGAAACTTGTACAAACATATTCTCTCTCGTTTTCGACTTTTCTACATTATTTTTTTTTTGCTGTGACACTTGACACTTAATGGCATTTTATACAAAATTAACGGCCAGCCTTAAATTCGTCCACATAAAATGTACCTATATTAAGTGGTACAAGCATTTCCATCAAAGTTTTCCATTCGAATCCCTTCTAGTTTGTGTGTAATTCTGAATTAGTAGGTACTATGCGTTATAAATAAGGATCAACTACGCCATTTTACATTTCTCGACAACTTCATTGTATATATTGTATAATGGACTTCAAAAACCAAGAAAAGGTTTTTAATTTTTTTTTTTTATGTGTACCATTTTACTTATTATAATGAAGTGAATTTGTCGCTAATTGCGTTATATACAGTAGGTATTACTTGAAACGCATTGTTTACCATCTAACTCAAAATTGACACAAAGCACTGTTTCCATGCATTCCAAACCATTTTTACACAATAACATGAAGTTTTGAACCTCAATGTATATTCAGAAATCTTCAAGATTTTTTTATACATTCATAATATCCACAAGTACTAACAGAGTACCTTAGAAGGCGGTACAAACATTCCCATCGAAGTCTATATTCCCTGCGTGTTCTTCATCATCAGGTAATAAGTTCTCTCCGCGCCACGCCGTGTATAGAGTTGGTAGGAAATCGTGGAACAGAGTGCTTCTTACTTTGGACCCGTTCTCGCGGACTTGCTGGAATTTGAACAGATATTTATTTGCAAAACAAATATAATGAGATGATATACAGTTTTGTGCTTTGTCATTTAATAGTGTGCAAAAACAGTAATGGTCGCTTTATATACTACTAGCTTTTGCCCGCGGCTTCGCCCGCGTTCCCACGGGAACAGTGCTTTTTCCCGGGATCAAAGGTACCCTATGTCCTTCCCTGTACTTCAAACTATGTGTATGCAAAACTTCAGGAAGATTGATTCATTAGATGAAGCGTGAAGAGGTAACAAATAACAAACTTACTTTCGCATTTATAATATTAGTTAGAATTAGGATACATGCCTACTTAATTATTTAAATTAAGCAAATTTTGTAATGGTCAGGGGATGGTGACAAAAATGTATGATCTCGACTTCCTCCGTGCTTTGATTGGTTTCTCTGTGGTCCCGGCTGAATTTGCAGTCATTAAACCATCCAATCCGCATTGAGCCTGCATTGTTTATGGTCCATCCTTATTCATCCTGACGACCTCTGTGGCTAACGGACATCACGCTGGACTGCCACACCGGATGTCCTGGGTTCGATCCCCGGTCAGGTCAAGATGGATAATGATCTTTTTCAGATTGACTTGGGTCTTGAATGTTTATCTATATACAGTGCTGGTCAGATAATTAGAAACACCAGTCGATTTTCATACAAACGAGGTTACTTTGAAGCCTTGGTTCAACGCCAGGATTGATCTGAGCTGTGATCTGATGATGGCCATCCAGGGCTAGAATGGAGGACATCCAAATCGCTATACACACCCAACTGATAAGATCAGTATTTTAATAGCTACAAGTTCAGCTTTTTGAGTTTCAGGATTTCCATACATTTTACTTGCTGCTATTTTCGCGGTTTTTTTAAACATATCCAAACAGCTCTTAGAATGCTGATCTTATCAGTTGTATGTATATGTTATAAAATATGGTATCGTTGAGTTAGTATCCCATAATACAAGTCTCGAACTTACTCTGGGGCTAACTCAATCTTTGTGATTTGTCCCTATACCTACCTATACAGGGTCATTTTGAATTTACTAACAACCTTCCTAGGGGTGAAAATACTCATAAATATGAACATCTTTTTGTATGGGACCGACTCTGAAATCTCAAAAAAAAAATCAGCTGTTCCATACATTTTGCAATACCTACTCGCCCAAAATGTATAGAACAGCAGATTTTTTTTTTGAGAGTCAGTCGGTCCCATACAAAAAGGTGTTCATATTTATGAGTGCTTTCACCTCTAGGAAGGTTGTTAGTAAATTAAAAATAACCCTGTATATGTTATAAAATAACGGTATCGTTGAGTTAGTATCCTATAACACAAGTCTCAAACTTACTTTGGGGCTAACTCAATCTTTGTGATTTGTCCGTATACCTATATCTATTTATGTATACCTTTTCCAGTCCGTCGTAGTCGGGGTCGGTGGTCCGGCGCGGCCACCAGATCTTGACGTCGCGGTCGAGGCCGCTGCTCGCCAGCACGGGGCAGCGCGGGTGCCCCTCCACGCAATTAACCTAAACACACAACAATACCTCACACACATTCTACACAAAAAGAGGTTCACTTAACACTTATTTTGTATTAGAGCTTAATATTCAATCAGGTATTATAATTCTATTCGTAATGTTACTTGGTTGTAATTTTCGGAGGAAGGAGCACTGTTACCCTGAAAAACAGGTTATATACCTAGTTCAGGCACAGATGCAAATATTGATTTTGTAAAAATGTAACTTTTTGGTCAATAAAAAGAACACATATAAATACATACATATACATACATTATATATATACATTTAAAACTATAATTAATTGGCTTAATAATAATTTGACTGTAAATTTAAATAAAACTAAATATATTCAATTCGGTACACATAGACAAAATAAATCTAAATTTAATATTAATTACAATGGAGAAATGATTGATGAAGTAACTGTAACAAACTTTCTTGGAATTTCAATAGATGAAAATTGTAATTGGAAACAACATATAAAAAATTTATGTACTAAATTAAATCGTTATGTATATGTTTTAAGACGATTACACTATACTTCGGCCAGATCCACTACGCTAACTGCCTATCATGGCTATGTTGCGTCAATTTTACGATATGGGCTTATGGTTTGGGGTAATTCTGTTGATATAAACAAGCTATTCATTGCTCAGAAAAAATGTGTTCGTGCCATTTGTGGGAAGAGGCCCCGAGAGTCTTGCAAACCATTATTCAAAAAACTTGTCTATCTTACCTCTTCCTTGCATGTATATATTGGAAGTAGCTTGTTTTGTCAAAGAAAATATTGATTTGTTTATAAAAGGTATCACAATGCAGAAATGAAGAACCCAAATATAATTATAAGTTTTTAAAAATCCAAAATTAGCTTTTTATCGCAATCAGTGTAGCTACATGTGTGTAAAAATCTATAATGCTATACCAAAGGACATAAAATTATTACCAAACATTCAATTTAAAAGAAAATTAAGTGATTGGCTTAAGGAAAAAAACTTCTACTCTGTATCAGAATTATTTGCGAAATGTTGACATTAATTAGAATTTTAAAACTTGACATGTATTAAATTATATTGTAATTGTATTGTATTAAATTGATAATTATTATTTAAAATTTGCATGCTAATTATAGTTTAAATAGGTATAAGGACAATCAATCTGTAACACCTTTATAACCCTATTTATTGCAAATAAATGATTTGATTTGATTGATTTAATAATACTGTAAACTAGACGGCTTGACCACGTTAACAATATTGCTGGCAACAAGTTTGAGCACGTTAACAATATTGCTGGCAACAACTTTGAGCACGTTAACAATATTGCTTGCAACAACTTTGAGCACGTTAACAATATCGCTGGCAACAACTTTAAGCACGTTAACAATATTGCTGGCAACAACTTTGAGCACGTTAACAATATTGCTGGCAACAACTTTGAGCACGTTAACAATATTGCTGGCAACAACTTTCTGGCAACAACTTTGAGCACGTTAACAATATTGCTGGCAACAACTTTGAGTACGTTAACAATATTGCTGGCAACAACTTTGAGCACGTTACCAATATCGCTGGCAACAACTTTGAGCACGTTACCAATATCGTTGGCAACAACTTTGAGCACGTTAACAATATTGCTGGCAACAACTTTGAGCACGTTAACAATATTGCTTGCAACAACTTTGAGCACGTTACCAATATTGCTGGCAACAACTTTGTGCATGTTAAAAATATTGCTGGCAACAACTTTGACCACGTTGACAATATTGCTACAGGCACAAACAACTTTGAGACATGTTAACAATATTGCTGGCAACAACTTTGACCACATTGACAATATTGCTGGCAACAACTGGAGGTAAGCTCTGGAGCCCTATTTTTACACGACTGAAAAAAAAAGAGGTGTAATGTTTCAGAGTTCATTATTCCAGCGTAAGTCCTGAACAGCTTAACAGATTTTGATGTAGAGGTATTTTTTAGATTCCTTGCATTCCTCCTAGTGACATAGGCTTTGTGAGTTGTCAGTCGTGTTTTAATTTTTTAATAATTAGCTTGTTGAAAGTGTGCCGTGACCCACCAAAACCGCATAAGGCGAATGATTTTTCTTTCGACATCAATTATTCCGTAGTTTTGAATTGTCTGTTGTCGAACAATTCGCATCGAGCAGTCTGGAGCACTCGTTTTCAAAAATACGACTTGTGAATATGTTTTTAGTGACATAGAAGTCTATGGTTTTCTGCAGTATGTCATCACACTTTCAAAAATAGGGACCCTGGTCAAACCGAAGGCGAATTCGAGCAGAGAACTTCTCTGAAGGCTAGCACACGCCAGACATTTCATAAAACGCTCGCAAATTTACTATTTAATAGCCAAATGACATTTGTACGCGCAAAATGAGTGCGTGAAATTTAGTAGCTGCTTGCGTGTCGTGGTTAGCAATCAAAATGGCGCGAAAAGTACGCGCCAGCCCTCGTTCAAAGTGTCAGTGATGTCTACAACGAAGTGCGGGGTGAGGTGCGGTATTTGGAAATGTGTGCGGGCGGTGAGTGGCCGTTCTGTACGTTAGTAGTTTAGTACTATAATTTACTAGCTTTTGCCCGCGGTTTCGCCCGCGTAAATTTCCCACGTTTTTACAATTAACCGTGCTTTTTCCTGGGTTGAAAGGTACCCTTCTCAGTACGTAAATTTCAGGAAGATTGATTTAGTAGATAAAGCGTAAAGAGGTAACAAACAAATAAAAATTCTATTATCACAGTGGCATAGATTAGGATTCTATGCCACTGTGATAATAGTGAATCCACAGCTTAACAATAAATTCAACAGCTTTTTAACAAAAAATAAAATTTCAACACCTTTAATATCGACTTAAAAATAAATATTTAAAAATTGTACTTACCACACCGTTCTCATCCCCCTTCAGCCATTGCACTATAGCCTCGCTCTTCCTATCCCAAATGTAGATATAGGAACAATCAGACCCGGACACTACATATTCACTGTTCGGTCCGAAGAACGCAACCCCTTTGAAAGTGGCGCTGTTCCTGTGTCCGCTGTAGCGATGCGTGTAGCCATCTTTTAGACCGCTAGTGTCTTCTCTGGAAAAAAGATAGTTAAACGTTTTTGAACATAATAAAACTGTATTTGGTTTGTATAGGAGATACTAGCTGCGCCCCGAGGCTTCGCTCCCGGAATTTCGGGATAAAAAGTACCCTATGTGCTATTCCCGGTATTTTTCTATCTGTATACCTTTCATCGAATTCCGTCCAGTAGATTTTGCGTGATTGAGTAACAAACATCCTCACAAACTCACAAAGTCACATCCACACTTTCGCATTTATAATATTAGTAAGTAGAATTGAAGAAAAATATATATGATGGATCTTTATAGGGCCAATAAAAGACAAAACGACGTTTTATGAGTTTTTTGTTTGTGGTTTGTTGGTGGAGTGGTTTGTTTGTTTTGTGTTTGTCGCGCACCATACAAAAGCAGTAATAAACTATGCGCAGACGAAGTCGCAAGCAACAGCTAGTTTAAAATATAATAAAGTGGTGGTCGAAGAAAATGAACGTATATGAGTCAGTTTGTCCTCTAGTTCTATAGACACAGCGTCAATTTTACAATTTGTTGGTCTGGTAATTGGTTGGTATGTCACAGATATTAAAAATAATGTGATAAATTGTAAATGGTTAAAACAGGTCACAATTTTGCAACAGTTTACAGTTTTGCGAGATGATATATTAAAACTAACAGTGTTTCAGTCTAACGGTAACATAATAAAATTGGTAGCTCTGACTATTAGGATATCAAGGCGACAATACCGCTGAACGTAGAAACTTGGAATTTTGCACAGATGTTTTTGGAAATTTGCAGGTGACAAACGGCATTCAGACAGCCGCAGCCAAAAACTAGTTAAATACTAAAATTATGATGCTGTATAAATTTGCGTGTAAACATCCAACACTCACTTATCGTAAACATCCCTCTTAGTATCGAACAGGTATATGTCTTCGTCGTTGTACGAGCCGAGTATCTCCGACCCGTCGTGGTTGTAAACAGCACACGTCATGTGCATCATTGCGTAGCGCGACGATTTCTTTTGACCGCTCTGGAAGTTTTAGAACAAATTGTTGAGTACAGCTGCACCGAATAATAGAATGAACTGTTCTGAAAGCGAAGGAAAACGGAGTGGAAGCGAGAGAGATCTGTGAGTCGTAGTAAGTGGAAATCCCTAGTCTATGCCTACCCCCAAAGGAAACAGGGGTTAATAATGTATGTATGTTCTAGCTATAGTGCCTTTTCATTACCACACACACACACGCTATCTTGTGCTTCGCGGTCGCGATTAAAGGTTCTGAGCAAGACATAGCGTATGTAATATATCTATTTCATTCTATCTTTGGCAACGCTCCAGTATTTAAGTCAACCTGATTATTTAATTTTCACTGCTATATTTCTTCTAGTGCTCTAATAGGGGACCGGCCTAGGTATGAGAATTGTTAAAAATATGTAATTTTATGATAGAATACATATAATTAAACATATTTTGCGACTTTTCAGCACCAGTTTATTCTCCAGAGCTAATTTATCCAAGAGAGTTTCAAAATACTCCTTGTAACATCCAACGCTCTAGTTTTGTCTCTTCCGTTGACAACATATGCCAAATTCGACTTTTGCCACTTTATATGACGGCTTCCGTGGTGCAGTAGGAAAAGACCTTGCCTCTGAAACGCGGGGTTCGGGTTCGAGCCCCGGTCATGTTCTGTTTTTTTTCTTAATTTTTTTGGGGCTTTTGTCGATGACATGTAAGTATATAAATGCGCAAGTTTGAATAAAGATTGGAAGTTTTGACGCAATCACGCAAAATCTACTAGACGAATAGATGAAATTTGGTACCGCGCGCGGGTAGAAAAATCTCAAGAATAGCATATAGGGTATTTTATACCGAAATTTGCCAGGAGCGAAGCCACGAGCTGCGACTTATATATTTTCGTACAGAACGTTTTATGTTTTCTAGTACTCTCGCTCAGAAAATCGATAGACTTTGGTTATGGATGTGATTCTTTTACGGATGATTCTATTAATTATAAAGTATATTTCCGCGAATTATCTCTGAAGACTATCAACATGCTGTCAACATGCGAAAAAGTTGTCCGGTCCCCTATTGAGACAATGATATCTCATCATCTCATTCTATATTCGGCTACGGCAGTTTGTGTTTTGTCCAACTGTCGCCACAAGCCGCTTAACTAATAGCCACAAAAATTTGAACCTAAAATTTATACTTAGTAACTTACTTGTCGCCGAATCTGACATAGAAACACGAGATTAACCTTAAGCTAGGGCTCGCATGGGGCATGAAGTGAGCGGGGCATTACATGAGCAGAGGACGGGTGGACTTCCATAGAACTTGTACCGGCCAGCTTCTGGTCGCTTTAATGATGAGCAGGGCATAGAAATTTCATAATATTACGCCATCTCATTCTGTTATAGGAAACGCTTCAGTCAGTCTGTCGTCGTATCTGAGCTTTTGCTTTTTGGCGTGTCGATGCTATTAAAACTAACCATTTAAACTGTAACTGTATCTGAAAGACGATATACTAGAAACACGAGATTTACCTTAAGCTGGGACTCACTTAGGGTCTGTCGTCCGCTAGGTTGAAGAGGACGTGTGACTGTCTGGTGTTTGAGCTTAGGACTCGCTTTAAAGAGGGACCTGGAAGCAGGTAATCGCTGCCGTGGCACAGTTGAATACCAGACTTAGTCAGGTGATCTTGTGTTCACGGCTTTATACGCGACAATAGGGACGCATCATGTGGTTTTAGTGGATTCGAGCCCCACACTACCTCTCTCCCGTCCCCTCGGGGGATTGGCGTGGGTAGGCCATTTCCACATGTAAAAAAAGGACTTACTTGGGGTATGAAGTGCGCGGGGCAGAACATGAGCAGAGGCCTGGTGGACTTCCTGCGATCGTAGACGCGCACGAACTTGTCGCGGCCAGCTTCTGGTCGCTTTAATGATGAGCCACAGAATTAATATTAGTACTACGTACAGAAAGGAAACTCCCAGAGCCGCAATATGAGCTAGAAACACGGGTTTAACCTGAAGCTAGACTCCCCCGTTGGGGTATGAAGTGCGACGGACGGCAGAACATGAGCAGCATTGCCGCGTTACTGACTTCCTGCGATCGTAGACGCGCACGAACTTCATTTGTCGTAGGCCAGCTTCTTCTATCTTTAATGCTCGCCCTGTGGATGAGCAGAACAGAGCCGTGTCTGAGCTAGAAACACGGGTTTAACCTGAAGCTAGGACTCACTTGGGGTATGAAGTGCGCGGGGCAGAACATGAGCAGCGGCCGCGTGGACTTCCTGCGATCGTAGACGCGCACGAACTTGTCGCGGCCCGCCACGGCCAGCTCGCGCTGCAGCGGGTGCCCGCTCACGCTGTACAGCGGGATCGCGTGCGCGTGGTCGCGCACTTGGAACAACCTGACGGCACAGAATAAAAGTAAAATAAATCCTAACTAGTCCTAACTCTAAAATACTCCCAAATAGAAATTAGATATGGTGAAAAAATTCCATGCGAGCCGGACTTTAGTACTAATTGCATCTGAGATGCACAAAAATCCAAAAAAAATAGTCCTAACTAGTATTATAAATGTGAAAGTGAGTTTGTTTGTTACCTCTTCACGCTTTATCTACTGAATCAATCTTCCTGAAATTTCGCATACATATAGTTAGAAGTACGGAAAAGGACATAGGGTACCTTTCATCCCGGGAAAAAGCACTATTCCTATGGGATATTCACGCGGGCGAAGCCGCGGCCAAAAGCTAGTAAAAAAATAAAAATGCTCCAAGTACAGTTTTTTTCTTAAGCGAGGCCGAACGACGAACTCCCCTCTCCCTGTCAGAGTAGACTTAGGCCTCTTCACCTAACCCAAACTAACTACTCTGCTGCATCTCAAAGTCCTCGATAAGCCTCGAAGTTCGAGTTAAAGAGGCTCCACTGTATTATAAACACACTACATTATCTAAGGAAACTGAAATAGATCAACACACACACACTCACCTAGTGGGGTGGTCCTCCCTGACGTCGCACTGCATCACGAGCCCGTCCTCGGCGGCGGAGACCACGAGGTGCGGCTCCGACGCACACACGTGCAGCTTGTGCGACATGATAACACACACACACTCACCTAGTGGGGTGGTCCTCCCTGACGTCGCACTGCATCACGAGCCCGTCCTCGGCGGCGGAGACCACGAGGTGCGGCTCCGACGCACACACGTGCAGCTTGTGCGACATGATAACACACACACACTCACCTAGTGGGGTGGTCCTCCCTGACGTCGCACTGCATCACGAGCCCGTCCTCGGCGGCGGAGACCACGAGGTGCGGCTCCGACGCACACGTGCAGCTTGTGCGACATGATAACACACACACACTCACCTAGTGGGGTGGTCCTCCCCTGACGTCGCACTGCATCACGAGCCCGTCCTCGGCGGCGGAGACCACGAGGTGCGGCTCCGACGCACACACGTGCAGCTTGTGCGACATGATAACACACACACACTCACCTAGTGGGGTGGTCCTCCCTGACGTCGCACTGCATCACGAGCCCGTCCTCGGCGGCGGAGACCACGAGGTGCGGCTCCGACGCACACACGTGCAGCTTGTGCGACATGATAACACACACACACTCACCTAGTGGGGTGGTCCTCCCTGACGTCGCACTGCATCACGAGCCCGTCCTCGGCGGCGGAGACCACGAGGTGCGGCTCCGACGCACACACGTGCAGCTTGTGCGACATGATAACACACACACACTCACCTAGTGGGGTGGTCCTCCCTGACGTCGCACTGCATCACGAGCCCGTCCTCGGCGGCGGAGACCACGAGGTGCGGCTCCGACGCACACACGTGCAGCTTGTGCGACATGATAACACACACACACTCACCTAGTGGGGTGGTCCTCCCTGACGTCGCACTGCATCACGAGCCCGTCCTCGGCGGCGGAGACCACGAGGTGCGGCTCCGACGCACACACGTGCAGCTTGTGCGACATGATAACACACACACACTCACCTAGTGGGGTGGTCCTCCCTGACGTCGCACTGCATCACGAGCCCGTCCTCGGCGGCGGAGACCACGAGGTGCGGCTCCGACGCACACACGTGCAGCTTGTGCGACATGATAACACACACACACTCACCTAGTGGGGTGTGGTCCTCCCTGACGTCGCACTGCATCACGAGCCCGTCCTCGGCGGCGGAGACCACGAGGTGCGGCTCCGACGCACACACGTGCAGCTTGTGCGACATGATAACACACACACACTCACCTAGTGGGGTGGTCACTCCCTGACGTCGCACTGCATCACGAGCCCGTCCTCGGCGGCGGAGACCACGAGGTGCGGCTCCGACGCACACACGTGCAGCTTGCGCGACATGATAACACACACACACTCACCTAGTGGGGTGGTCCTCCCTGACGTCGCACTGCATCACGAGCCCGTCCTCGGCGGCGGAGACCACGAGGTGCGGCTCCGACGCACACACGTGCAACTTATGCGCTGCGCGCGCGTGCGACATTAGTCGGCGCCGCACCACCGCGTGGTCGTCGGGGGCATTGGAGGAGCGTACCTTAAAGTCAAAGTCAATTGTGTCGTATTTCCTCATTGACTGAAGGTCCGTTATAAACACACACTAGCTGATAATCATCAACCAGAGTGCAGGTTTCCTCACGATGTTTTCCTTCACCGGAAGTAAGAGGTGGTCAATGAAAACTAACATGAGTCAGATTGGTATATTTGGTATATACAAACTCATGTAGCCCGGGCAGGATTCGAACCTGGGATTTTGCATCCACAGGCGGGCGCCCTACCACACGGCCACCACCGCCGCTGTCTTTATTTAAATAGGCTTAAAAATAGCACTTTTAAATCGTCAATTTCTTGTTTTTTAGTTAGTTGACGTCATAAAATTACTTAAAACTAAGGTTACCACTAAATGAAAAGGAACACTTTATTTTTACAAGCTTTTATTACAGTTTAATAAGACATACAGTTGTCCATCAGCCTTGATGTTAACGGTGAAGCCGCCAGCCAGCGTCATCCGACACTGCAGTGTCACAAGTGGTAAGACGCCGTTTGAATTTTTGTTGATTGTGAATTTTTTTTATCCAAGATGAGCGACATTTTTTATGAAATTAATACATCTTATAGGCGCGGCTAGACAGTAAAATCGACTCGAATGCCGCGACAGAAAATAGCGTGACCGTCGTGCCAGAATGCTAAGATGTTATACATCTGCCTGGCATCCCGTGAAAGCCAATTTTTCGGGATGAAGTTTACAATAATAATGTTTTGGATCCAAGATGGCGGACAATGTTTTTTCAAGTTTTCAATATGGGTATCGTTTTATAGGTTTTTGGGGACGCCGATGACGAAAATAACATTTATTTTGAGATCTAAGAAGACGGTAATTTTTTTTTTTTAATTTTTAATATTGATTTCGTTTTATAGATTTTCGAGGGTGCTAATTACGAAAATAAACCCTATTTTTGTATTCACGATATTAAGCAAGTGGTGGAAGTGGTGGTCGATGAAAACTACCATACATACGTCTGAAGCACAAACAGGATTCAAACCTCAGACCTTTGCAGTCACAGGTAGGCACACTAACCAATTGACCACCACAGCTTCAAAAGGGCATGTTCCATAACAGGCTATATCATGAGCGGTTCCCCAAAAATCAGAAATAATATCAAAAACCGATTACGACTATCATATATTTGTTTTTTCGTGATCTTGTTAAGGTACAAAAATACATTTAATATCGCTTAATGTCGTATAATGGCCATACTGACATGGCACCCGTACGTACGTTCGGAAAATATGATACAGAAAATCAGATACAATGCTCGATATTTTCATTATATTTTAGAAAATTAATTAAAGTAAACGTTCCTAACACATGTTACAAGCAATATCATAAAAACATATGTGTATTTCACATAATTAGATGAATTATAAATAAAATAAACAAATTCTTTCCCGCGGGCACGTATGTAGTAAAAGTACATTTTTGAACGTACCGCAAATCGAACCTGTCAAATGAAGCGCGTCAACGTCAAATCATAATGGGTGTCGGCCATTTTGGCGGAACTCGCCTAAACTTCATTACGATTTTGTTGATTTTGTTACCATAGAAATGCTACGAATTTATCGGATTTACTTATAAGATATTACATTGATACTGACCCAAAAATGAAAAGTTTAGATAGGTGCTTAATGATATAGCCGGCTCCCCATACATTTGTGCAACAACCCCTTTATGCAGTCCTTCAGAAATCCCGCAGTACTTAAGACTGAAAGGGTATCTTTTTTTTTATTTAGCTAATAGGTCCCACAGCTGGGCAAAAGCCTCCCCCTTATCTCTCCAACTACCTCTATCGCTCGCTAGCTGCTGCCAAAGTCTATTAAAGGCCATCAGTTCAGGTATCAAAGGGCCAAAAAGGGTTTGACACGCCCGTTGAGATGACGTGCCTCAGACTCCGTTACATGATAATGATATACAAAATGAAAAGCCTCACCTGGCCATCCCTAGCACAAGTGACGATGTTGAGCTGGCTCTCTTTTTAAGGTACAGGAACTTGCTCTTGAACACGTTGGATTGTGGCCGGTCTTGATGGAAGAAAGATAGATAGAGTCTCACCTGGCCATCCCTAGAACAAGTGACGATGTTGAGCTGGCTCTCCGCGTTGAGATACAAGAACTTGCTCTGGAACTCGTTAGACTTGTGGCCGGTCTTGATGGAAGAGAGATAGATAGTCTCACCTGGCCATCCCTAGCACAAGTGACGAAGTTGAGCTGGCTCTCCGCGTTGAGGTACAGGAACTTGCTCTGGAACTCGTTGGACTTGTGGCCGGTCTTGATGGGAGAGAGATAGATAGAGTCTCACCTGGCCATCCCTAGCACAAGTGACGATGTTGAGCTGGCTCTCTTTTTTAAGGAACAGGAACTTGCTCTGGAACACGTTGGATTGTGGCCGGTCTTGATGGAAGAGAGATAGATAGAGTCTCACCTGGCCATCCCTAGCACAAGTGACGATATTGAGCTGGCTCTCTTTTTAAGGTACAGGAACTTGCTCTGGAACACGTTGGATTGTGGCCGGTCTTGATGGAAGAGAGATAGATAGAGTCTCACCTGGCCATCCCTAGCACAAGTGACGATGTTGAGCTGGCTCTCTTTTTAAGGTACAGGAACTTGCTCTGGAACTCGTTGGACTTGTGCCCGGTCTTGATGGAAGAGAGATAGATAGAGTCTCACCTGGCCATCCCTAGCACAAGTGACGATGTTGAGCTGGCTCTCCGCGTTGAGGTACAGGAACTTGCTCTGTAACGTTGGACTTATGGCCGGTCTTGATGGAAGAGAGATAGATAGTCTCACCTGGCTATACCTAGCACAAGTGACGATGTTGAGCTGGCTCTCCGCGTTGAGGTACAGGAACTTGCTCTGTAACGTTGGACTTATGGCCGGTCTTGATGGAAGAGAGATAGATAGTCTCACCTGGCTATACCTAGCACAAGTGACGATGTTGAGCTGGCTCTCTGCGTTGAGATACATGAATTTGCTCTGGAACATGTTGGATTGTGGCCGGTCTTGATGGGAGAGAGAAAGATAGAGTCTCACCTGGCCATCCCTAGCACAAGTGACGATGTTGAGCTGGCTCTCCGCGTTGAGATACAAGAACTTGCTCTGGAACTCGTTAGACTTGTGGCCGGTCTTGATGGAAGAGAGATAGATAGTCTCACCTGGCCATCCCTAGCACAAGTTACGATGTTGAGCTGGCTCTCTTTTTAAGGTACAGGAACTTGCTCTGGAACTCGTTGGACTTGTGGCCGGTCTTGATGGGAGAGAGATAGATAGTCTCACCTGGCCATCCCTAGCACAAGTTACGATGTTGAGCTGGCTCTCTGCGTTGAGATACAGGAACTTGCTCTGGAACACGTTGGACTTGTGGCCGGTCTTGATGGACTGTAGTGCGATGTTGCGCGCCCAGTCCCATACTATTACTTGAGTGTCGTCCGACCCTGAAGCTAGGAGGTGGCCTGCCCAGAGGAAAATGTTTTTATATGACATAAGCTTTTGGCCCGCGTGAATTTACCACGGGAACATGCTTTCTTCCAGGATGAAAGGTGCGTTAAGTCCTTCTCAGTACTTCTAACTATGTGTATGCAAAATTTCAGGAAGATTGGTTCAGTATGTACGTGAAAATGTAACAAAAAAACTCACTTTCGAATTTATAATATTAGTTAGGATGGTTCGCAGTTTTAGTATTAGTAGGTGGATTAGGACTAGCTTGCGCCCACGACTTCGTCCGCGCGTCATTTACTATTTTTTATATCTCAGGTTCTAAGATGAAACCTACGCCAGATTTTCAGTTAGACCTTCAACAATACAACTGTAAAGACCGCATTAAATTTTGTCCAGTAGTTTTTGCGTGATGCGCGTACAAACATACAGACATCCCAAAATTTAAAAAATATCATTTTGTCTTCTATTGACCCTTATAAATACCCTCACTTTTTTTTCTTTAATATCTCCTATGTACAGACATAGCCAACAGCTTTATTATATGTATAGATTATGATTTAAAATTTGATTTTAAAAAGTGCCTTCGTTTTAATTTCTAAATAAATTTGGATTTTAAATAAAGTTCTTACCTTCGGGGTGAAAATTTATAGAATTAACACAGCCTCTATGTTCGTTGAGATAGTGTAGTTTGTCCAGCCTGTATATGGAGTGCAGTGAACCGTAGAATTTTTTCTCAAACATCACTTCATATTTCCCTGTTTTGCCACACGGAAATGCCAGACCCATCTCTCGGTTTATTATTTCTGTAGAAAAATAATCAACATTAAACTAATACTGTAGTATAAGGTTTACTGTAGTAAAAGATTATTTCTATTCTAGCAAGTTATGACTGCTCAGAACATTATATAGCACAGAGGGTACTTTTATATTGAATTTTTTTATTTTTTTTTATCTGGATTAGAACTAGTCCAGAAAATAAAATACCAGTCCCAGAATTTTTCGAAAAAATGTCGAATTTATGTTACTGAATGTTATCACACTAATAAAAGATAAAGCGTTTGCAAGTATGTTAGTAGGGGGTAAGCCAGGGTGGGGCACTAGTAGCTTAATACAAATAATACTACCTCTACATATCTGGTAGTTGTGTTTCGGTCTCTCCTTCAATACTACACTGGAATCGTTATTGTCATTGCTGATGCCGTCTTCATACCTGGACCATACAAGGTTGTCACTGTCAGTGTCATCAGACTGTCTGACAACATCATCTGTGCCATCAGAGTTATAACTATCATTGCTCTCAGAGCTTGATGGGGAACTCCTGGAAAAAAATGAGTGCTATAAAGAGGTGATGTATAAACGCAAAAGCTAGTTTGTCCTGAAAAACTACAAGGTACAGAAGCAGTATACATTTTTATTGTAAATGGGTTAGAGCCAAGGCTTGTGAGACTCAAAATAAACATTTAGCTGGTGGACTTATTGGTGCATTTGAATCACATATGTACAGTAGTGAAGTATGTTGTGACAAGTTACTAGCCCATTGCCTATGACAGAATCGTCAATTTGAAGCCAGATAATTACAAACAGTATGAGCAGGGGGATTAAAATGGCCACTTTGATGAATCAGAATATAATCCATTTGTCATTTTCTAAATATTAGAAAATTAACCTTATTCAATCAAACATAAGGTTCATTTTTAAATATTTAGAAAATGGGAAATGGATCATATTCTGATTCATGAAAGTGGCCATTTTAACCCCCCTGATCATATGAAATTTGGGAGTACTTTAAATTGATAAGACCCTGGTCAGTCTAAACTCCGTTTTTTCCTAATTGTCCCATTATATAAACAATCTTACCATGCCTTTTTATGATTATACAACAATATAAATTAAAATAGACTCTTCAGGAAATTACTTTTGTAGTTAATAAATGTTTCACTTTAGAATGTTTAGGTTTGCACTAATATTTGATTTATTGTCAACAAAATTCAACAAAAAGTATTGTGAAGATTGTTTACATAATATGACAAGTAAGACAACATGAAGTATACATGAATACATGGTCTATGTTCTAACTAGTTTCACCATATGATGCAATACTGTCATAAAAATAGATAAAAGATTGAGATAACTATATTTTTAATAAATAGATTGATTGCTAAATGAAGAATATTTAAAAATCACTTATCACTATGACATAACAATAAAACAAGCTAATTATTAAAAACTAGCTTTCGCCCGCGGCTTCGTCTGCGTGAATTTCCCACGGGAACCGTACCTTTTCCCGGGATAAAAGGTACCCTATGTCCTTCTCTAACTATGTGTATGCCAAATTTTAGAAAGATTGGTTCAGTAGATAAAGCGTGAAGAGGTAACAAACAAACCAACAAACAAACTCACTTTCACTTTTATAATATTAGTTAGGATAAAAAACACGACTGACAACTCACATAGCCTATCTCACTCGGAGCAATGCAAGGAATCTAAAAATACCTCTCATATCAAAATCTGTTAAGCCGTTCAGGACTTATGGTGGAATAAAGAAACTTACATACTTACATACATACATGAACCCTGAAAACAAAACACTCCTTTTTTGGTCAGTCGTGTAAAAAATGCTGTAGTGTAAGCACTAGTAAATCTTGCACTGTACCATCAGGAACAGCCAAGAATGTAGATACATGAAAATTTTCAGACAAGAGTCTAATTTTTAAATGATTCATTGCAATGTGACTAATACCAACTATTTCAGTCACAATCATTTTCCTGGCACTAAATCCTGTTTACAAAATATAAAATACAAAAAGTTAATCAATGATTTTTATGATTTTTGTTGGAACCCATTAAAACACACACTGAGTTTCTTTTAAATGGGCAATTCAATAGCACTTTTGAGCATTGTAAAAATATAACTACAAATTCCTACTATTTCCAAAAAATATTGCTAAAATTTAATGACCTTAGGAAAATTAAGTACTTTGAAGAAACAAGTGTTTGTAACAAAGAATGGCACTCACCCACCACTTGGTGACAGTTCTGAGATTGAACCACCAAAATATCTTTGGTAATCATCAACATCTCCCTCTGAATTACTATTATCCTGTCTCACGCTTAGGACAGTCTCCTCCACAGACAGATCATCAGAATCCCTCGAGGAGTCATTACTATCTGAATCTCTCCCAGGAGTTTTTCGTTTCCTATAATTCCTACCACGTTTCGGGCGCCTAATATTAAGTAGAATAGCTCGGACGTTACTGCTTGAAGGCGCTACGTTAACAACTTCGTTCGAAGGCCCTTCCACAGCCCCGTTAACACGATCGTCACTACTCGTGCTCTCAGACTTATCAGCAGATACGCCACTGTCTACATTCTCATCCTTCTCCGGTTTACTCGAAGAACCTTTGAAAAAAACAATTTATTTTGACAATTATCGTCACGTTTGTTTTACGTCACCAGTTTCAAGGGCAGCAGGAGACGTTCTTTACCTGAATCTTTAAGGCTTTCCTGTGAGCTTCCATCGTTAAGTTTCAGCTTCTTACCACCCATTTTAGGACTAATAGGAGATTGGTTAACTTCGTCATCGCTCGAAGGGTTATCTTCCATTGTTACTTACGCTACAGTCCTATTCTACAGCTGCTTGCCTGAGAAGAACTATAAAAACAAATAATTTTTCGTTACCTACATGTTACAGTAATTTTAATGAACAAAACAATTTTAATTTTAATAAAATAAAACAGACCCTGCAATGGAGGATTTTCTTTTTTTTTAGATAGATTTTGATTTGACAGAAAGAAAATTATGTTGTTGTGTTGCCATTTGTTAGGGTGGTACTAAATTCGTTATCGTTACTGAGATATTTTTAACGTTAACGTTTTTGTAACTTTGCTATTACGTTTTTGTAGCTTGACTAAAAAAAAAACAAAACGTTTTAAGATTTCCCACATTTTGGGAGTAGCTCCTTCTTTCTTTGATTTATCATCATGGTGGCACTTCATATCATATTGCTATTTGGTAGGTATTGCTTTGTTTTGTCTTGCTTGTGTCAATAAACAGCTCTTATAAAAACTAAAAGTGCGAGTCAAACTCGCGCACCGAGGGTTCCGTACACACAAAGCATCTCACATTATAGCTCTAACTAAAAGACCAACTAGTTTAAAAAACAAACTTAACTTTGCAGTTCGATCCCTAAGTTTCATACTGAATCCAGCGCAATAAGTTTGCGATACTTTTTTAAAGACTTCCAACAACATATTATTTACAATTTTCAGATTCATTCCTGTATAAGTATTGTTGGACCTTGCTTTATGCCTTTTATAATTTTAGGTCAACGGGAAATACCTGATGAAACAATATGTTATTAATATTCAATGAATAAAATAACCATGTAAATCTCTTGTAATTTTTATCACATAGGAAAGTTTACATGACAACGAACAACAACAAAGCTTAGCAACATATTTTTATAATTTAAAAATTCTTAGCGGCTAGGACTAAATACAGGAGGTTTTAACACTGCCCCTTACTCGAGCAAACTATGCACTAAAACTCTGAAACAGAACTGCAAGCATAATGCGAGAGTACAATATCAAAAGTAATCAAAAAGAAGAGCGTTATGTTAAACCTAAACACTTAACGAAATAATTGTGTTTTACCCTAGGTAAAGCTTTTGTGAAAAGGTCTGCTTCTAACTCAGAAGAGGGTTTGTAATCTAAACGAATAAGTTTCCGATCAACACATTCTCGTATGAAGTGATGATGTACGTCTATGTGTTTGGTCCTACGAAAGCATTCATTTTCCACCATTTTCAACGTACTACGATTATCATTATAAATGGTGATGACCTTTCTTGATTCTAAACATTGTTTAAAATTAAGCTCCTGCAAGAAGTTGCGGATAAATTTCGCTTCCTTCACTGCATTGCCAAGGGCATAATATTCGGCTTCTGTGCTAGAACAGGCCACGTTTTGTTGCTTATGGCTATGCCAGTTTATAATGCAATTACCGAACCTACTTACAAAACCCGAATAAGATTTTCTATCAGTAATATCCCCCGCCCAATCTGCGTCGGATGAAATAATAACTTCGTTATTTCCTCTTTTGAAATTGAGTCCGTAGTCAGTTGTACCCGAAAGATATCGCAGAACTCGTTTAGCAGCGATCCAGTGAGATTCATTATAACATGTGTTATATTGACTAAGCTTACTGCACGCAAATGCTATATCAGGACGAGTGCAAACCGCGAGATACATCAAGCTTCCTATTAGTTCCTGATACGGAAACCTTGAATCCACAGTATCTGCTTTTGGAATATTAAAATTAACTTCCATTGGAGTCGCTATGCTGTGACAATCATTCATACCAAATTTAATTAAAAGGTTTTTAACGTATTCAGATTGACTTAACTTCAAGGTGCCTTGCTCTCGGTTCCTCTCCACCTTCATGCCTAATGCTTGTTTCACAGGTCCAAGTATTTTGATTTTGAAGTTGGAACTGAGTAATTTATAAAGCAGTTTCTTTTCATGTTCATTGGAACTGAATATGAAGAAGTCATCTACGTATAAGGCTATAATTACCTTATTTTTGAAGTAAACACATTTCTCAGTTTTTAGTTGTGTGAAGCCATTGCTAACTAAAACTTTGTGTACTTTTTCATTCCAGGCTCTACTTGCTTGTTTGAGTCCATATAAGCTTTTCTTTAGTAAACAGACTTTATTCTGCCCCTCAATTACAAAACCGGTGGGTTGTTCCATATAAATACGTTCATTGAGGTCTCCATTAAGAAATGCTGTATTAACATCAACATGTTCAATGTCCATATCATTTTCAATACCTATTGCCAAAAGTAAACGTAAAGTACAATGTCTAACGACAGGTGCAAAGGTTTCTTCAAAGTCAATGCCATATTGCTGGGTAAACCCTTTTGCAACTAAACGAGCTTTGAATTTCTCAAAATTACCACTCGGATCAACTTTTTCTTTGAAGATCCACTTGCATTTAATTACGTTACTATCTTTTGGTCGATCTACAAGTTTCCAGACTCCATGTGATATGAGAGAATTATATTCCTCTTTCATGGCCTCTAACCATTCTCTGTTTTTATCAGACTTCATAGCTTCATTATACGTTCGAGGTTCACAGCGCCCCATCAAGCCTACTTCAGTGAAATAGTTCATTTCATAATCGTCAAAATGTTTAGGACGACCGCGTGTACGTACAGGTCTAGCGTGTTCATGTACCTCTGATTCTGATGCAAAACTCATAGGCTCAGAATCAATATTTGGAGAATTTTGAATATTATTCAATAGTGAATCAGCAGCACCTTGTTCATGAAATGGTATCATTTCTTGAACAATAGGTTCATTAATAATGGGTTCCTGAATGTCAGAATGGATAGATAAAGCATCTGGTGTAGCATATTCATCAACGTCAGATTCCATAATATTTTGTCGAGGAGTGTTCAAATTATATACCGAAACTTCAACAGTATTAACTGAATCATTTGAATTCTCTTTCGACTCTATTGCTTTGCACAGAATACCTCTGACAGTTTCTATAAACTCTACTGAACGAGCTTTTATAATTTTGCTACCATCAGCTGAATCACCAAGTCTATAACCTTTTGTGTGATCACAATATCCTAACATAATGTAAGGCTTTGATTTAGGATCAAGCTTTGTACGCTGACATTGTGGTGTAAGGGCATATGCGGTACAACCAAAGACTCTAAGGTGACTGAGGTTAACTTTAGAACCAGTCCATAACTCTTCAGGAGTAGCTTTATTTAAAGCAGCAGTAGGACTACGATTCTTTAAATAACAAGCAGTGTTGACTGCTTCAGCCCAATATTTTTTATCTAAACCAGCGTCTTGCAACATTGCTCTAGCTTTTTCCATTAACGTTCTGTTAAGCCGCTCACTGACGCCATTTTGTTGGGGTGTGTATGGAACAGTTGTTTCGTGAATAATTCCCCATTGCTTAAAATAATTCACCAAACTTTTGTTACAATATTCTGTCCCGTTATCACTTCTAACACGCTTAATCTTGAGATCGGTTTGATTTTCAACAACCTTTTTGAATTCAATAAAAGTATTCAAAACAGTAGTTTGATCTTTACGATCAAAAAAATAAATAAATGATTTTCGCGTAAAATCGTCAGTAAAAGTAATAAAATAACGGCTACCGCTCCAACTATTAACAGACATAGGTCCACAAATATCTGTGTGGATTAAATCTAATTTTGTCACGCTCCTATGAGCCGGACCATGAGGAAAAGTTTTACTCTTCTGTTTTCCTTCAATGCATGGAGAACAAGAATTTAATTTTCCATTTGGAAATTTAATACCGCGGGCTAAAGAATCACGAAGGACTTACATACCTTTAAAACTTAAGTGTCCTAGGCGACGATGCCATAGCTCCAATAAATTATTATTGGATACAAAAGCTTTACCTTCAGTAATCTTAGGCTCTTGGTTTAATAAAGTTGTATAACATTCCTCTTTTCCATCAACCTTGTAGATACCGCCCACATTAGTAGCTTGTAGCTCACAGGACCCAGTAATAGACACTTTATCGCTCCTGTAAACATAACATTTATTTATATCAAATATTAAAACATAACCTTTTGCTGCTACTTTGCTTACAGACAAAAGATTTGCCGCTACTTGTGGTACAAACAAAGTATCAGTAATAACTTTAACTTCGTTATTACATAAAGTCACATTGACATTCCCTACGCCTTCGCTACACATTGTATCGCTATTGGCAGTAGTAATTTGTGTTTTAACATCAGAAGAGTAATTTTCCAACCAATCCTTTCGATTAGTCATATGACTAGTGCAACCTGAATCTAAAATCCAGCTATCGCGATCACAAACATCACTAACTAAGGCAGTCTCAGTTGAAAATAAAGAAGCATTAATTCCTTTTTAGACGAAGAAGCCTCTTGAGTTGAATCGTTATTTATATTCTTCTTTAAATTCTTCTTCAACTTAGGACATTTGGGCTTGATGTGTCCTTTTACATGACAGTTGTGACAGATAGGAACAAATTTGTTCTTTGCCATTAAAATCTTTTCGGATGGTTCCAAATGTGAACTGGACGAATGTTTCTTGAACTCACTTTGAATTAATTGGCATTTAACAAAATCAGAAGTTAATTTTGTGTTTGAGGCTTCCATTGCCATGATCAGTGGATCAAACTCAGTTGGCAAGCCAATCAACATCAATTCTGCCAATTCTTCGTTATCAATAATGCATCCAATATCAGCTAACTCTTGCGTTACAGAAATAATATTTCCAAGATAATGATCCATGCAATCATGCTGTTCATATTTAATTTGAGCTAGTTTTCTCTTTAAAGAAAGTCTACGACTTATGCCAGCATTCTCATATGCAGATTTTAAGTTTTTCCATGCTTCAGAAGCTGTCTTTGCATTTTTGACATGTGGGTAGCAAATGGGTTGAATGTTCAAACAAATCTTTGCATATGCTTTTTGATCTTTCGTGGGATTCTTAGTTGCATCACCAGATCCATCAGCAAACTCCCATAAACCATTGTCTATCAATAACAACTTCATTTGGAATTTCCAAGTGGCATAATTATTTACTCCTTCTAATTTACCAATAGACATATTAGAACCGGTACTTACAATTAAATTGTTTAGTGAAACATTTTCGATTCCGATGTTTTCAACCATTTTGTAAAATATTATTTTACTATAAGTACTCACAAATAATATAATATATTAACACATACTAGGTATAGGGATTTACAGTAATCGGCCCATAACCAATGATGAAACAATATGTTATTAATATTCAATGAATAAAATAACCATGTAAATCTCTTGTAATTTTTATCACATAGGAAAGTTTACATGACAACGAACAACAACAAAGCTTAGCAACATATTTTTATAATTTAAAAATTCTTAGCGGCTAGGACTAAATACAGGAGGTTTTAACAATACCCTATAGGTTTTGATTACTGCCTAAAATCGCAAAATATGCAAAAATTCACAACATTTACCGCTTTTACGGTAATATCTCTAAATCACCTTGACGTATAAGTAATTTTGATTATTTTTTTGCTGAAAGAGACCGTGGATCCTATATTAATTTCTACTTGATACCTTTAAACGTTCCTAAGAAAAAGAGTTTGACAGACAGATGGACGTCAAAGTGAGATAACTTTTACCCCTTCACCGTTAAAAGATTATAGGGTTCCGTTTTTGCCTTTTTTGGTACGAAACCCTAAAAACTAAAAATTATCCAAAAAATGTTACCACATCACTAAATTAAAAAAAAATTCGTTGTCAAAAAATGTCAATGTCAAATCCGATCTCTTTCGTGAGGTTATGGTTGTGAGGTTATGTTCTGTCCTGTCTGTTATGTTTTGGTTTGGTGATGATTATATTTTTGAAGTTAAAGAAAGTAATTTACCATGGATACTCAAGATATTCTTTCCTTTATGGACTTATTAGATTTAGATGAAGAATTGGTAGACACCCGACTCAAATCTATAATGGTAAGAGACACCTATACAAATAAACACTTGAAGAATGCGATCCAGCTGCTACAATATAAACAGTTGATAAATCTGCAAGAGGGTACTGAATGTGACAATGAAGACGAGTGTACATTTCTCGTAAAACTCATAAATCGTCTGAACCACGAAAATGCGGCAAATATTTGTAAAATAACCACTCTTACCTTGGGTCTTAATTGTACCTCACTCATGAACAAAACGGAACATTTGCTACAACAAATCTTATCTGATATTAATGTACCATCAGAAAATACGCCCCTCGAAGATTCCTTATTATTAACTTTAAAATTATGTGACACATTGCTAGATGCTGTGATCAGCAAGGGTGAAAAACTAACATTGCCATTTTTAGAGTTACCTGTATCAAGCATTTTAAACAGTCCAGACGAGAGATTAAGAGTACACTTTCTAACAAGCACAGTGCCTAAGTTATTTGATGGAGTACAATCTTATAACATCCTTGATATTATTTGGAACTTGATCATGAGAATATCTATTGAAAGTAATGAAATGGCTTTAAAAATATTAAGCTGTCTTTCAGAGTATTACATACCAGTAGCAGATAAACATGGAAAAGTCACATTCCAGTCTGAAGTGGTGTACCAAGTAGAATTTTGGATTATTATTTTATACGGTCTTTGCAGTAATGATCCAACCCAAAGGAAAATATCAGTGTATTTAGGGAAAAGAGCTATAGACTGTTTAGTAAATGGCAAAAGAGATGTCAATATCTCAGCTGTAAATAAAATATTTTCATGGAATTGTAAAAATAGGACAATATTAAAAAGAGAGTGGGACACCTTTTTTATACTCATAGATAGCTTAGAAGAGAAACAGAGTAATATTGTTCTGCCATCTCTTCATTTATTTGAGAAAATAAATAATCTTGAAGAATGTTGGTTAAACTGTCCTTTTAACCTTGGGTTAAGCCACGACAACACTCAAGTAAGGCTTAAAACTATAATGTACAAATTAGACACATCATTAAAGTCCGTTAATCAAGCAGTTATATTATTGGAAGCTGTTAATGATAATAATATATTTGATGATGTCATAGGATATGAAGAATTGAAAATAAAGATGGCTAATTTCTTCTCAAACCAACAAGCATTAGAATATGTTTTAAAATCTTTAACCTTGGTAAAGTGGTCCCCTGTACCATTATTCCATGTAACTGATATATTAGCCAAGCTAAATTTAAAAGAAATTCAATTGGAAGATATAACAAAACTTATGAGTGAGGTATTGAAAATCCCATGCAATAATGTACTTTTGAGAAAAGCTGTACATATCAATCTATTCAATTTCATAGAGAAATATTGTAATACATTACATTGGAAAGACTTGATAAGTATTTTGCCACAATTTCAAGTAAATTTACCAAACCAAAAACTTGTATCTATAATTACTGGAGCTCTAGGTGATGAAAAGGAAAGATTACAATTTTTAAAATCAATGATAGAGTTTAACGTTAATTATGACAATTTTGAATTGATATTATTATATCTTGAAAAACATGCAGAGACTGTGCCGATTTTTATTGAATTAATAAAGGAGAAAACAAGAAACATACAAGATATTGTGAATAGACAATACTCTGATAAAAAAGAATGCTTCTCGGACGCTTTATCTATAGCACTGTTATATTCAAAGACAAAATCATTGGACTCCCCTAACATGGGAATGCTTCATAAAACTTTAGGTCAAGATATGAAACTAATTTTGCAATATTTCTTATCCCTAATATCTAATGATGTTCCATTTGATATAGAAGAAATTGTGTTAATTTCAAATGTTGTCAAAATAATTGATTGTGAAGAATTGAAGGAAATCCTACTTCTGCTGTACAAGATATCTCTGTTATTATTTACTGATGAAAGATCAAATTTGGATAAAACTATACTTGGATTGTTTAATATCAGTAGTTTGAGGAATAATCATGTTCTACTAACACATTATAAGCATGAAATGATTGGCCTCCAACATTTATTGAAAATTAAAAGTCTTGACAATAAGCAAAACAGTAGATTAGTGAATGCATTTTATGAAAAACTATGCGAAATCATTTTTGATATTACAAAAGAAGATTTCAAACATGTCAACAGTCACAACATTTTAGAATTTGTTGAAAAAGTCACAGAATGTGGTGGCTATGGATGTTTATTTTGGATTTTGAAGATAATTAATGAAATATTACCTGTAGTATATAATGATAAAGAAAATAAATTTGATGTCACACAGTTTGTACATAGAATGTGGAAAGAAATAGACGAATTGAAATCTAATCAACAGTATGGGCCGTGTATGGAAGAATTTATAAACTTAATCATGCAACCATGTCTAATAGATCAGCCAGTGTACAATAATATCATAACACTGTACTGTGGTAAAATTATTGAAAATGCTGCAGTTAGAAACACACCTTTATATTATTTAGTTAGAAAACTTATGAGTATGGAGATAAGTACAAATCGTGGACATTTAGTATATATTTTATGTGAGATTCTTATGTATTCTCCAGTACCAAGGAAAGATCAGAGGTAATTCCATAAATTGAACTTCAAGAGACAACATCTTTCGATTAAATGTCCACTATTTCTCTATTATTCTTTTCTTTTTTTTCCAGAATTACTGACAATTTGATGATTGACATTCTACAGAATAAAAAATATGAAGCATCAAGCAAAGAGTAAGTTTTAAAATAAATCCAATTTTTATTTTCGTTTTTTAAACAGTAGGTACACCAATATATTAAAGCAACTTACAAAATAAAAGATTAAGAAAATATATAGTTTAAGAAAATATTTTGCATGTTACACTATTTTAGTACCTAATGCAATGTGCAAAATATCTATAGTTACAGTATAAATTTACATAGTGCCTGGCCATTATTGAACTTTCCACACCACCCGTATTCTCTTTTTTACCTAATTTTCTGCTTTCAGCACTTCAACACATTTTAACTTCCAAATCCAGTACTCTGCCACATCAATCCTATCTAAAATAAAACATGACCAAATATACCATACAATAGCATCATACATAACTAGTAAAATTGATATAATTTTCAAAAATAAGAGCAGGTACCATGGCAACTCACAACCTCATAGAACTCTGTTGATTGGTCTTCAGCATTTGCTGTACATAGTTTTGTTGCAACCTGGTTTAAATTTGGAGTTGATAAATGATTGGTCTCTTGAGTTATTAGCTAAGTTGCCCCATCAGCCAAGTGTGAGGATATGTTTGGAGTGGTTTATTGCCTTATTCTGCTATAGGAAGGTAAGACCTTTTCATTGTTATGTTTGTTGTAGATAGAGCTCCATGTTGGGCACTATTTGTAATAATAGGGTAGTCTCAAAAATGTGACCCCGGCCCTTGATTCTACAAATTACAAACGTAGATGTCGTGCCTCAGTTGTGTCTCAAAAGCCAAAGAAATCGTATTAAACATAGAAGTATTACAGAGATCTTGTCACTTTATTTTACTTCTTTGGCCCTTGAGACACATTTAAGACACGACATTTACGTTTGTAATTAGTAGAATCGGCCCCCAGTTGTGACAGAAAAAAATCATTAAATTCGTGTGACGTACTTTATGGATAGCCTCTAATAAACCAATATTCACATATTTTTAAGATAACAATATAACTTTTTATGTACAGGGGGTGATAATAAACCAAGAATTTGTAGACCACTTGGAAACTAAAAAAGTTCCCTTAATATCCCAATTTATTATTATTTATTACATCATGAAGCGAAAATGCAAAAGCGAAATCACAGAACGTGAATATAATTTTGTTTTAAATCATTTTCTGGCTAACACTATGGGCCCCATGTATAATGTAAGGCTATACGCGCAATGTATATCTAGACAGCTATATTTACTTAAAAAAAGTCCGGAACATAGTTACATGATGAATATAGTGAACCAAAATTGTGCTAAAGACAAGAATTGCACAAAATTGGAGGAAGATTTCTTTATATCACGTTTTGATATTGAATCTGAATTGAAGCCAAGTTTTATATATCATTTTGTACCAAATTACTCAGAAGTAAACAACGAAAAGGTTTATATAGAGTTGATAAGAGAAGAATTGAAGATCATGAACGTAACTAATGGTGGTAAGCACTATTTTGTCTATGCTTTAGTTAACCACGATAAGCCATATTGCGCTCTCGATTAAATAATCATAAACTTCAATTTAGCTTGGCGTTGTAAGCTGTTGTCACTATCGCATCGTTCGCACGCAATCCTCGAAACATGTTAATTGTTTTGGTTGTTTTTTTTTATTTTTATGTGTAACCATAATCAAATGCTAAGATGTAAATGTGATAATATGTTAACTAATGAAAATATGATATCCCGTTCCATTTTCAGAATTATTTCGTTATCCATGAACTTTTGTACGGAACCCTCTGTGTGAATTGAACCTGCTTGGTCGGTTATTTTAATCTGTAATCAAATATTTTTTTAAATTCACCAACTGTTCTACAGGCGGTCATTTGTCAGACGACGATATATTCAAATTCGATTATCCCAAGAGCAAGGCGAAGGCAATCGAAGCTGTTGATGGCGCAGGCTCGATCCAGAAGAAGTATGTGCCGTGGAGGAGTATGAGCGATGTTGACGTCTATACTGTTGATAAAAAGGTAGTACACATGATTATGATACATTATGATACCAGTGTGCTATGTTGCTCATTACGATACAAGGTAGTATTAATTAATGCAAAAGAGTATCATAACTAGTGATGTGCCCTTTCCGAAATTTTCGGGAATTTTTGGAAACAGTCAGGAAACGTTCTCGGAAATATTCCGTAAAACGGAAATTGTTGGAAAAGTACCTGAAATATTAAAAAAAAGGGAATTTTCTTTTTGCAGCTGTCTTTAAAATAAGAAGATTGACAATCACTAAAATTTTCAAGAAAATCGGATGAAGGGAAATGCATATTTTCCATATTCCGGGGAAATTTTCCTAAGAAATTTCCGAGAAATTCCCAAGAAATTTGTTGAGAATTTCATTCCCAGGAATTTTTCCAAGAAATTTCGGAGAAATTTCCTAGAAATTTCTTGAGAATTTCATTCCCAGGAAATTTTTTGAGAATTTCATTCCCAGGAAATTTTTTGAGAATTTCATTCCCAGGAAATTTTTTGAGAATTTCATTCCCAGAAAATTTTTTGAGAATTTCATTCCTGAGAATTTTTCAGAGAAAAATATTTTAGTACTTGTTGTTGCCCGCGGTTCCATTCGCGGCAAAAAGTCTTATGTTTTTCATAAAAACATTGAAACATCGTGAAACAGTGACAGATAGACTTTCGCAAAAAATTGGGAGAAAAAGTTCCCGAAAATTTCTGGAAAGTTTCGGAAATTTTCCATGAAAGAAATTTTCGGAAACCGAGAAATTCTCGGCGGCACATCGCTATAATCATAACATGATAATTAAAATAATATATGATATAATGAGCCTAAATGCGAGGTGATAAGACCCACTATTACAAAAATGTGTTGAAAATAATATGATGTTGGCAAATTCAAACTTTCCATTCACTCTTTTACTTTAGTATATAAATAAAAGATTGAACTTGAAAATGCACCAAAATATACTGGTAGAAAAATACTGGGAATCCTAACTTATATTATAAATGCGAATGTGAGTTTGTTTGTTTATGCACGCTTTATCTATTAAACCAATCTTTCTGTACTCAAATAGACATTTTCATCATTGGAAAAAACATTGTTCCCTTGGGAAAATCCCGCAGGCGAAGCCGCGGAAAAAAGCTAGCAGCATATTTGGTACTTTATTTTAAATCCCGAAATTAAGGTAAAAAAAAGAGTCTCCCCTCTTTAGGAATGACTGAATTCAAATCTTAATCCACAGAAAGCAACCCCAAGTTCCCTGATACTAGTGGCGTCGCTGATTGACAAGCTGCCAAACCTGGGCGGCATGGCGCGCACCGGGGAAGTGTTCGGTGTCCACACGTACGTTGTTGACAGCCTCAGACATTTGCAGGACAAGCAGTTCCAAGCTCTCAGGTTCGTCTCCATTACCTACTTACTATACTACCATACTATATGCATCTAGGTTATATTCATGGGTCCATTCGCAATGAATCTTTGGACATATTATATCTTGGCATACCTAATATTTAGTATCTCATAACACAAGTCTCACGAAATGGCCGTTTAGGGATGTGGCCGTTCAAGGGATGTGGTCTTTCGGGGGAAAAGGACGATCAAACCCTAATTCGTCTCAAACTTACTTTGTGTGCTTCGGGGCTAACACAATCTGCGTGATTTGTCCGTATATTTTTATTTATTTTCAACCGACTTCCCAAAAAAGGAGGAGGTTATATGTTTCGATGTATGTATGTTTTTTTTTATGTATGTTCGCCGATTTCTCCGCCTATAGTGGACTAATTTCCGAAATTATTGTTTTATTCGAAAGAGTTTATTCCCAAGTTGGTCCCATTTTGACCACGTCAGAATCTGTTCGGTAATTTTAAAGATACCTAACAAAATATAAAAATACCAACATTGCATTATAGAGCAAAAGCCCGCGACAGCATGCTCTTCCTTATTTTATTAAAACTCAAGATTTTCTGTGCATGTCCCCAATACAGAAATAGCGATTACCGACTATAAAAGTTGGATCATGATTGCTTAGGCAGATAATGTGTAACAATCATATTTAAAATGATAGCTCAATTTCCTCAAAGTTAAAGCTTTTTTAAGATTTTATTCCGAATAATATGAGAAATCATGCCATCCATTGCCAAGCAATTGGTGCAGATACAAACCACTGCCAGACATTGTAACTTTACTAAATTATAGTCATGTTTGTTTTATTATAAAAGCTGAATTTAATGATACTTTGAAAGGTCCCCAAGGGTGCTTTCTACCTATAAAAATCACTTTTTCTATCCATATTACTTGCATAAGCTACTAAGATTCAAACTTCATGTGTAGTCGCTAATTTTTTTTACACGTATATCCCACACAGAGAGACATTCAGCATTTTTAAAATAAGAAAGGTTCGTCGTCGCGGGCTCTTGGTATATTTATGTGCCAAAAACAATAGATTTCTGTTGAATTCTGACAAATTCTGACATTTCAAATCAAACTGACATAAACGTTTCGATTTCTTAACTTTCGGCCAGTGAAAAAATAAGTTTAAGTTTTCATGACAACAAAATTGCGCCAAGTGCACTAAAAATGATAAACCTCTACCCTTGTTTATTTGATTGTTGAATTCCATATGGAAGAAGTTGTTATGCGTGTTATGCCCCTAAAAAAGAATATGGTGTGATAAAACTTATTTTGAAGTCATAATTCACGTAATCACGTATGTACAGTACAATACGTATAAACTACTTAATAAAATAACATCGCATCGCCTTCCCGCAAGCGCAACGTAAATCGAATACAAATAAAATACACGTTACAAGACAAAGCAAATGACAACAAACTCATAAAAAACAATAAACTTGATGTGTATGTGCAATATGTACAGTTTTTTTTAAGTAGGAACTTGTGCGGCAAAGACCTTGCTTTAGAAATTTAGAGCCAGTAGAATGAACTCAAAATTTTGAAGTGCTCACTTAATGAGTCACATCATTACCGTCGATGAAAAAAATAATACAGTCATAATAATATAAGTGCAACAACAATAGGGGCATTGTCATCAAGGTAATCCTCTAATTTATCTACGAGTTGGATAGGTGTCGAAGCGTGGTGTACAAAGAGGTTGTCGGCTCCTCGTGTATGCACACTGAAGTTACCGGAAATCCTGTGCAAAGGCCGCTCTTCAAGGCCGGCTCTGCTGCTTCATCATTTATATGCCCAAGAAGCTTATTTATTTAACAAATTTAATTAATAAAGAAAGTGACATATGTTCATTGTGCGATGTATATACTCTCGTATGCAATTTAGTGTAAGGTTTCAGTGTAGTACGTATATGAAGCGCAAATGTTTTAAGGCAAGTCTTTTGAGATCTCATCTTTTGAAGAGGGCGCAAATTTCTTCACTTTTCGAGGATTCTGTACTTATTGGGACACGTCATGCCATGATTTAGATAAAGTTTAATGAACTTTGTATGATGTTTGTTTTGAAATGGTTGTGAAATCACGTCTACTTTACGGCGCGGCGCACCTATTAGTTATTACTCTACTAATTTTGTTCTTGAATGGATTCACTCACTATGAACATTTATAAGTTTGTATTGTGTAGGTGCCTAGGTACATGTTTGTGCAGACACACTTAGACCTAACTTAAATAATACCTGGGTTCCTTTTAGTTAAGCAATTGATTATTGACTATTGTGTTAGTTTACATTACACACTATCGTGTTTTGTTTCTGTTTGTATTTTCTATCGCATGTTTCCTAGTTCAAAGATGTCTGAACATTTTTGTATTAGATCCTTGCCTAAACATAAAATAGGAAGCTGACTGACTGATCTGGGTACATCAACGAAAAGATGAAACCGCTGAACATAGAAACATGAAATTTTGCAGAGAAGTTCTTTATAAATATAGCGTAAACAAGTGAGCACTAAACGAATTTTCGAAATTTCACCCAAGGGAGTAAAATCGATGAAATCCAAGCGGGCGAAGCATATCAAGTTGTGCCGCCTACTTTTCAACCGACTTCCCAAAAAAGGAGGAGGTTATATGTTTCGATGTATGTATGTTTTTTTTTTTATGTATGTTCGCCGATTTCTCCGCCATTTGTGGACTGATTTCCAAAATTGTTTTTTTATTAGTAATGGTGTATTCCCAAGTTGGTCCCATTTTAACCACGTCAGAATCTGTTCGGTAATTTTAAAGATACCTAACAAAATATAAAAATACCAACATTGCATTATTAGTCCGGTCATTCTATGTTTTCAGAAAAACTAATTCATAAAGTTTTGAAACTTGTGTGACATATACCTTCGGTTGTGGTGTTCAACGCTCACTACCCTCCCCTGCCCTCCCCCTGACGCTACCCCCCCCTTTACTCTGAAATGTGTCCCCTTTACCGGTTTTTTCACTTTTTCTCGAAAACTATTATAGATACGAAAAAGGTGTCAAAGGCAAAGATGATCCTTATTAAATTCTTAATAAAATATGTCCCATGTCTTATTTTGATAGACTTGACGGTTTACCAGCTAAAAGTTGTGTTTGGGGCACATATTGTGAAAATGTACCTAAAAAGAGGGGTATTGTTGCAGTTTTACTATTATATCTCGAAAAAGACCCAGAATTTCGAAAACATAGTACTATTAAAAGTTTTAGAGCATTGAATTCTGCGTTTTATGGGACTAAATACATATATTTTGGACCACTCGGTCCAATACTAGTGCTCAACGAAATTGCACAAATCCCACAGATATTGTAAATGTGAAAATTTAGATGTATGTTTGATACTCAACTACGCAAAATCTACTAGACGGATTTCGATGAAATTTGGTACACGTGTAGAAAAATACCGGGAATAGCACATAGGGTACTTTTTATCCCGAAATTCCTACGGGAGTAGGGCCCCGAGGCGCAGCTAATATAGCATTTTTCATAGGTATGGAAAACTTGCTATTGCCTGGGGTTCCGCTCAGTTGGGAATTTCGGGATAAAATTATTTTATGTGATTTTTTAAGTCTTTCTCTATTTGTGTACTAAGCTTCGTCGAGATCCATCCAGTATACTTCGTGTGATCGAGTGACAAAAATGACACGTTTGTATGGGAATTTTATCATTTATGATAATATATACTAGATGCGCTCCGAGGCTTTGCTCCTGTGAGAATTTCAGAAAAAAAGTAGATTATATGCATTTTTAGGTTTAACTCAACTCGTCTACTAATTTTCGTCGAAATATGCTCGGTAGATTTTGTGTAATTGAGTAATAAACTTACTTTTTTTTACGTTTGGATGTCTCGGATGTATGTTTGTTATTCAATTACACAAAATCTACCGGGCATATTTCAACAAAAATTTGTACACAAGTAGAGTTAAACCTAAAAATGCATATAATCTACTTTTTTTCTGAAATTCTCACAGGAGCGAAGCCTCGGGGCGCATCTAGTATATTATCATAAATGATGAAGTTCCCATACAAACTTGAAATTTTTGTCACTCAATCACACGAAGTCTACTGGATGGATCTCGACGAAGTTTAGTACACAAATAGAAAAAGACTTGAAAAATTACATAAGATAATTTTTATCCCAAAATTCCCAACTGAGCGGAGCCCCGGGGCGTAGCAAGTTTTCCATACTTATGAAAAATGCTACATTAGCTGCGTCTCGGGGCCCTAATCCCGTAGGAATTTCGGGATAATGTGTACCCTATGTACTATACCCAGTATTTTTCTAGCAGTATATGAAATTTCATTGAAATCCGTCTAGTAGATTTTGCGTAGTTGAGGATCAAACATACATCAAAACTTTCGCATTTAAAATATCTGTGGGATTTGTGCAATTTCGATGAGCACTAGTATATAGGACAGAGTGGTCCATAATATATGTATTTAGTCCCATTAAACGCAGAATTTAATGTTCTAAAACTTTTAATAGTACTATGTTTTCGAAATTCTTGAGTTTTTTTCGAGATATAATAGTAAAACTGCAACAATACGCCTATTTTACGTACATTTTCTCCCCATGTGCCCCAAACACAACTTTTAGCTCGTAAACCATCAAGTCTATCAAAATAAGACATGGAACATATTTTATTAAGAATTTAATAAGGATCATCTTTGCCTTTGACACCTTTTTCGTTTCTATCATAGTTTTCGAGAAAAAGTGAAAAAACCGGTAAAGGGGACATTTTTCAGAGTAAAGGGGGGGGTAGCGTCAGGGGGAGGGCAGGGGAGGGTAGTGAGCGTTGAACACCACAACCGAAGGTATATGTCACACAAGTTTCAAAACTTTATGAATTAGTTTTTCTTCCCCAGTATACTCAGTTCGCTATCGGTCATCAAGAGCGCCGCGCGTTACTCATTTTATCATACATCAATAAATTTATATCAATTGTTGTGTTACTTTTTCCAATATACTTTTATCAGTTAATCAAGTTTATCATTTATCATCATCTTAGTTTCGGTGTAGTTTCGGCAACCCGAACATTGGTCCTTCGAGCTTTACCAAAAAGCGGGACCTCACGTGTTAAGTTACAGTGAACTTTAGACGTGTTAGTTCCGCTCAGCGACTATTGGAAGCAGTGCACAAATCACGTGGTTATCAAGACCCACGTATTTATCAAGACCCGGATTATCAAGGTTTCCGGACAATATCAAGTACAGGGGGCACCAAGGCCTCCCTTATTCATCAGGTACCGTGAGCGTGACAAATCCGCTCACTTCACCACTTACCAGATCTATCAAGTAAGGTCTCTTCTATTTTACCTTTTCATCATGACTACCATGGATGATATTTTTGCCAATCAACAACAAATTTCTAACGCTATTGAACAAGTATATAGCAATTTCAAAAAAGACTCTCCGGAGCGTAAAACACCAGAATATCTGCAACGTAGGCTAGATATTCTCGACAGCTATTTTCACGAATTTGAAACAAATCATCATAAGTTATTGGAGTTCGGTAATGAGTCTCATAGTTATTTTACATCAAACGAATTAGGTCGAGTAAGAGAAAGATACGAGTTAGTTAGGTCGCATATCCAAAATTATCAACCTATAGCAGCAGACAGGCCCAGGACCCCGGTATTGAAGCCACCAACCTTCACTGGTAAGGCTGATACTCGTCAACCTTCAGCCTCTACTACAACCATCAAGACATCTTCAGGAACATCCAGCAAGACTGAAGAAATGCTGAAAAAACAAAGCAGCAACTTCAAGGCGTTTCAACGTACCATATCAACTATCGATTTGGATTCAGTATCGGAAAAATGGGAATTTGAGGACTTGTTGCGTACCCTACAGGCCCGCTGGTCTACCATTGACACAATGCATTGGGATCTGGACAGCGAGTTGGAAGGTCGTAACCAGGAATATGATCAAGCTTACTCTACCTATGAAACGGAATTTAACAAGATGAAAAAAGCAATTAACAAAAAGATGTGGTCAGTGGCACATATGGAGAAATCAACACCAAAAATTGAAATTCCAACGTTTCATGGAAATTACAATAATTGGGTATCATTCAAAGATCTTTTTACCGAAAGCATCC